>JAVIXY010000338.1:0-17096 GCA_033030565.1 Fusarium nematophilum | reverse complement strand
TTTTTTTTTTTTTTTTTTTTTTTTTTTTTTTTTGAAAGGATCAACTTTCTGCATGGTCCCACTCCATGAGGCCGCGGAGAAGCAGACCCAAAACTCTAGCTGCCGCGTCTCTCGACGGCGATTGGTTTTGGCTCTCTGGTGGTGTGCTCCAAAGCGCCCGCGCCGTGCTCTTTGCTCGGCAAACACTGGGGCTCGTCGATTTGTCGGCTTCAGTCGGCGGTGATAGGGTTTGCATTTTCCCTGCTGTCGTCTGTTTCATAGTCACTGCAACGGGCGTCAGAGCGTCACAGCCAATGGTCCAATGTAAGTGACACCTTTCTACTTGAGGAACATCTGCGTAGCTCTGAAGATCCAGAGTATCTCACTGCAACAGTGTTGCCCGAGGTTCTTTTTTTCTTTTTTTCCTCTCTTTTTACCTCAGCAAGCTCAGGCCCGTGCGTCCGACGCCAAGGCGCGCTAACCCAAAGTGGTAGCCACGTACGCAAAGGGCCTGAGCCAAATTTGCACTTTGTTGGTGCGGTTGTCGTCCGAAATTGCGCGACGCGATTTGCGTTCGTAGCTCTACAACAACAACTTCACCAATTCATTTGCGCGTTGCACCTGCAATATCGTCTTGTTTTCTTGAGACTATGCTTGGAGCTACATATGTATTGTAGCTATCGATAGCCATGCCACATGCGCCATTGCGCTGCCCTGATGCCGATTCTCTGCCTTCCACATTGGCGACCCTGCTCGGATTCCGGCCCCGAGACGCACAGATAGAAGCCATACGGAGCCTTGCTGTCGACCAGCTGGACCTAATCCTAATTGTAACCACCGGATGGGGCAAGAGCGCCGTATTCCAGGCGATTCCGGCTTACGTGGCGGTATTTGCCTCATGATTATGCCACTGAATCTTCTCGAAGAGGACCAGGTCAGTTGCGCCGAGGCAGAGATGACTATCGCGGAAACACTGATATGACTGGGTCTCAATTACCAGGCCAAGTCCATTGCTCGAATAGCCGGCTGCAAGCCTTGCGTATTGAACGGCCAGTCGAACAGGGACTCGTTGCTCGATGAGATCCGAGCAGGCGAATTCACACACGGTAGGGTCTCTGTTCGACGGTTGCCAGCAGCATATCAAGGTTGAACTACCGAATCAGTGCTTCTGAGTCCAGAAATTGCATTATCAGAGAGGTTCAAGACGAAGGTTTTGTATGACCAGGCCTTTCAAGATCACCTCGTATTGGTGGCTGGAGGCTGTGCAGAGCGCAGTTTGGGCAGTTTACGGTGCACATGTTAAGCGTAAAGGTATAAATTAGGCTACTTAACAGTTGAAAGCCAAGAAAGTACCACACAAGGAAGGTTGGGAGATCTTAGGGACTGTGGGACAAGTCCGGCTGTTTTACCGAGCACGTCGATCCTCGTAGAAAAAAACAAAACCACGTCAAGCCGCGTCGATTTCATCGATGTCCGTCTTTTGAAATCGCCGATGCCCCTTCTCTGTTTTGACCGACTCAGGTTGGATTTTCCGTCATTTAATCAACATTGCATTGGCCCTTGATGCGGCGGCATCTTGCCGTCCCCTTTTTAGTCACAGCGACCGAAAGCAGGACAATCAGCGTCAGTGGAGACACTGCAATTAACAGCATCCATAGGGTACTACCGGGATTATTCCACACTAAGTGTGGGCCTACACTTTTGCTAGTGGCGTAACGGTAATCTGACAATGTAACTATTTGTACACTTGAGAATTTGTGGTACCTCTATCACAAGCCAATTTGGGAGTAAATAGAAGTATCTTTGATCCGCTAGCATCCCATTGGCCTTTGCCCCTGTAATTTTGGCCCCACAAGCCTTTGTCGCACTTCAGCTGCCATAGTCCGGATCAAATACGTAAACATCCAGTCCGCATCGGGAGGGGTAGCTCGACTGGAGAATAACAACGCGACGAACTGGATCGAAAATAATCATATTGATTCCACGAACCAGAGGCTGAAAAGGCAGCTTTCACCCAGCGACTAAGCCAGCCTTATTACTGGAGTTTGGCGTGAATTATTATGGCTTCAGATAAGCTGCAGTGTCAGGTGAGATAACGAGACCGTCCGCTAATGGAAACTCTTGGACTCACCGGACCCTGAACAGGCTTTGCAACTCTCTGACGCTCAGAGATGCAAGAATGAGGCCACCAATGCCGACGGCCTCTTCTGCAAGTTCCACGCCAAGCAGGTTTTTGGTCTGTACCAGGGTTACAAACGGCGCAACGCCAGGCTAGATGCGCTGGATGACGAGGCCCCTCCCTATTTGAAGAACGCTCAACTTCCTCTCGCAAACGAGACCTTTGACAGCATCCAAGACGAGAAGACGCTTCGGGAGATCCACTCGTATTTGCTTGGCAAATACGTCTTGATCGGCAAGGTCATTGATGCACGCAAGCTTCACCACAAGCACTTCTACTCACTCAACATCGACTATGGGCACCAAGCATACCTCGACAAGCTTAGCAGCCAGCGTCATACCGTCCTTTTGGCTATGCAGAGGCTCGAGAAGCGCACTACTGAAGTATTGTACCAGAAGGAACAGTGGTTCTCTTGGGTTCGCACAATCCAAGACGAGGAAGAGGCATCCCGCGAGAAGGAACAGAAGAAGGTCAAGCTGGAAGCTGCTCTGTTCAAGCGTCACTGGAAGCAGTTGCAAGCTAGACTGGACTTGAAGCGACAGAAGGAGGAACAGAAGCGTCAAGATGCGTACCTCGAAGATGCTTACCGGGAGAGGATGTCCATGTCAGCAGACGAGTCGGAGAACGACGAGGGCTGGGACCCCATCGAAGATGAGGCACAAGATAACCGGGACCGCTATATCGATTTGATCAAGCATTTTCTGTGGATGGACGTCTTGGATGTCGAGGAGGGTCCTACTTCTTTGACCGGCTTAGAGAGCAAGACTGAAGAGCTTGCTCTAGCGGATGAACCTCAACCACATTCAAAGAAACCCAAAAAGAAGTCGAAGGCAAAAGGCGGAGCTCCCAAGTCCAACGGCTCCCACGGTGGTGGTAGTAGTTCAACGGACGCGACAGGCAATAACTATACCGGCCAGAAGAAGCTTTTAGCAATGCAGGAGAGCAACCAAGCCGGTACCGGCAGCGACTTACAAGAGCTGGATAAGAACAATATCGAGACGAAAGAAGAGATGCGGAAGCGTCTTAGCGAAGGAGTCAAAAAGAATTACGATCGCATCTGGGGCTTTCAACTTGTCGGCACGCTGGAAAACCCCCATGAGACTCACGACAAGACGGCGCCCATGACGGATGACGAGATCGAATCGGCGGTAAAGGACATCGCGGAGATCAAACTGCAATTGTTCTGTCGCCTGCTGCTTGCACAAGCTTCCTTGCTACCCGCCGCTCTACGAGCGAGCAGCGTGCAAGAATTCCTCAACGACGCCGAGATTGCCGAGTCTGATCTGCGGGATCTCTGTCTGAAGGTAGAGAAGCCTAGTCTCCAAGAAATTCGAGATGCATGTGCCGACTTTGCCCGTGGGGACGAAGTAGATGAGGAGGTCGAGGACGAGGTGGACGACGATCAAGACGAGACCTTGGAAGATCTGCTGAGAGAGGACAGCCGCTATCGCCATCTCCATTCTCGCGACTGGTTCCGTGATAAGGTCCTCAGACAGGTGATGAAGAAGCGTCCGCGGCGGAAGAGGAAGTCCAAGTCACAGACAAAGGTCACCATTTGCGGCAAAAGCATCTGGAACCACGCTAGCGAGAAAGCAATGTCCCGAGACGGTTGGCTTCAATTCTCAATCCTGGCCAAGGACTGCGACCTCAAGCACGCCATTCAACTTTGCCGAAACTGGGCCGAGTTCTCCGAGTTGAACCTCCTCACCCTATGGCAGTTTTTCCCGGCTTCGAACTGGGTGTCATGGGGCAGCAACAGGCTCATCCAACAGCTCCAGGAACTGATGCTCTTCCCCTATTTCATGGACTTCGAGGCTCAGCAATATAGCAGACACAATCAGATCGGTGGCCGAACGAGAGGCCGGCGTCTGCATGACTTTGTCGAGACGAGGAATATCATTGCCTGTCACATGAAACGAAATGACCCAGTCACTCGACGCTTCCTCCAGTACCTTGTGATGCGGACCGGCGAGGTATTGGTTCTGGTACGGGATGGAAAGACTGGTCGCGTCATAACCGCACCTCCGGAGGAGCACCTATGGACTTATCGAAAGAAGCAAGGCCTTGGAAGGGCTTCCAAGAGTGAATGGCAGAAGATCCTGGAAGTGGGACCTCGATACTTTGACTTGACTGACATGCTACGACAATGGCGTTTCGGGTTTGATGACTATTACGACATCTTCGTCTGGGACTTTGTGCCTGACCAATCGGCAATGGGCATGTACAACGTCATCATTTCGGTACGTTTCGTCCTCTTGCACCTCGAAACTGCATAAGCTCACCAGACCCCTTTAGGAACTCCGTAATGCATGGCGCATCACCCACCCCCGTGATGTATATCTGCACATGGAACCACTTTTGCGGACTCTCACTAGGGAGAAGGACACGATGCGAACGCGGCAGATCAAAGAAGGTGAAGACGTCAAAAGTCTCTGGGACACAGTGATGGATGAAAGCAACCAATTCCTGCTATACGACATAAAAGGAGAGAATGTCGCTTGCCGCTGCGGTTCCGAGTTGGCTGAGTCTCCGTATGTGTTCTATAATGAGGCCAACGCTGTCGAGGATGAAGTCTTATTTCCCGATGAGTTGGTCTCTAACAAAGAAAACGTGCCATTCCGAGAGATCAGAAACGGCGTCAAGCGCATCGAGGATGGCAATCTACCCAGCACCATCCGACATCTTACGAAGGGTCTGGAGGCTTTGAACAAGGGTAGAGATCCCATGGCTGCACTTGATGCTGCTAAGGACAGCGACGAAGATAGCATCTGGGCTTTGCCCGAGATCTGGAAGACTGGTCTGAAGCAGGTACACAAAGAGGGCGTTTCACCAGAACAACGCCAACTACTCAGACGAACTGGCCTAGGCACGGTGCCGAAAAGCCTGTCACTGAAGAAACGACTTGACACCGCAGACAACATGGAAATTATGGAACGGGACAGGGCTTTTGGTATGTCACTTTATTCGCGCAAGTAATCCCCCCCCTGGTTAATGACGCTAATGGGCATTGCAGAGTTCAAGGAGTCTTTCCATGATGGAGATCTTGAGCCAGGAAGTACCCAGAGGTATCTCGAGGTTCAGGATATCCTCGGCATCATGCTTAAATTTGCCCATTCTGGCCCAACCGACTGGGTCTGGTTCGTCGCCGAGATCCTGGACTGGCTTCGACTGCGAGCAGACTACGACGACTACGCTCAAGATCCTCTTACCCCATGGCCTCACGCCTTCATCGGCCAAGATTTGGTCCGGGCATTTGCATCCGTGGCCATGTTCTTTCCAGGCTTAGACGTCACCGCCCTTATAACCAAGTTCCTCCAATCGAGCCAGTGCGAGAGTTTCAGGAACTCACTCTTGTTCAACCCCAAAGAGCGAAGCAAGATACGGCCTGATCGAAGGAGCCGAACGAGTTACAAGTACCGCAATAAAGAGTTCTGGACTCAGTGGAAGAAAGTCTTGGACGGACCAGGCTATTGCGCCGATATCTACCCCATGGACTGGAGTATTGCCGTCCGTCCCATTATAGCTCATCGTCAGTTTTCCCTGCCTCGTTTCACGCCTCATGTAGCAATAGCTACTAACCACAATTTATAGTATATCGGGCGGGAGTCATTGCACCAGCATATTACCAGAATGACCCGCAAGTCGTCTCTGGAATTGCTACGGCCAACACGGAGCCTCATCGTCCCGACAAAATGGATCTATTCATCAACTACGAAGATCGCTATGGCAACTTCCCCATAGAATTCTCGCCTTCCTTCATGGGCCCAGACAAATGGCCGGAGCTGCTGCCTCATGCCCGGACCTTCGCCACAGCGCATCCCACAGCCCGCTTCGCCCTGCTCCGGCTCTGGTCGGCGCCGCACTTCTACCCTTTCATGGTCGGTCTGCAGAACCGGCAGGGTATCAGCTTCCTCGACAGCGCCGGCCGCTCATGGGAGTGGAAGTTTGTGCCCAAGGACATGCCGGCCAGCGAGTTCAGCGCACACCGTGTCACCGGAGCAAGACTGGAGCTACTCCGGGAACAGTTTGGGGACCGCGTGATGAACCGTGGTGACTTGATTCTCGTCATGGGAGAAGATGCGCGGGATCTGCTGAGATATTGCACGGCCGTCACGTTTGCTATAGAGACGAAGCCGTGGCTGAGGGAGATTGACCTGTGGAAGAGCTTTATCAATGTTGATTTGGACTTTATGAACGAGTTGGAACCTTTCTGGTTGGACTAGGAGCGTTTAGACACGGGACTGGACTGGTGAAAGGGATTGTTTACGGCGCTTGCAAGACTCAGGACTCTATGAGAATAAAGGCCGCCGTGATATGTTTCATGGCCAAAAGTGAGTGTGTATATTACAAGGATGGTTTAGCAGCCTACAGGTGGTAGAATTGTGGTGGGAGCTTCCGATATGAACAGTGAGTGTGACCGGGATTGTTCGACTCTGACTAGAGGGACAAGTAAGAGACTCTTCTTGACCCTGAGATGTTGCTACAATTGAATGAGGAGACTATTAGGGAGGACTGCACGATTTGAAGCTGGCCTGTGAGTTGCGATATCTGTACCTGTGCGTAGTCATGGCATGAAAGGGGCTTGATTTTACCATGAATGGTGGCGATGGAGCCATGAAAACTGCTCGCATGGACCGGCAGTCGCAGAAGAAGACAGATTCTTAGCCCGATGCAGTAGAGTTTTCCATCGTCATCAAGCAATTCGCTTGCCAGCAGATCGGGTGGTGGGGATTACTTAAGGCTTAACGTTAGATGCCATTACCAACAAGCGCGTCGCGTCAAACGCGTCTTAGAGCGCGTTCTTCTTTCAGGGGCCTCTTTTCCCCCAAGGATTATTTGACTGGCCGCTAGCAACGAGTCTGAGTCTGCAACAGCTCTCGTCTCATTACATATCAACCATCTATCTCATCGATCGCCAGTATGGAGCAGCAAGTTAAGGTTACCCTAACGACAAGAAAACGACCAGCGCCAGTCGAAGTCGACGTGGCGCACGCATCACCCAAGCGTCGCCACCGGTATGTCGACCTCACCATCGACCAGAGCACTGCTTCACGCACACTAGCTGCAGCCAGAATTGTCCAGCCCATGGGGACTCAGAGTGCATTTCCGACTGATTTGACTCATGACGACTTATCGGATGAGGGAGATGAAAACGAGTTCGACCATCTCGAATCCTGGCTGGATGGTGGCTTCAACTATCGAGACCTGTTGTATCCGTATGGCGGCCGCCCCAGGAAGAAGCGTGAGAAGAAGAATGCAGGAAAGAAAACTGAGGTGAGTGCGAGGATACACGCATGGACATGCACTTCACTTCTGCAGCCTAAAAACTAGGGCTGCTCGAACGCTCCTTTGGAGGACAGCAGCTAATCATACACTCCTCCGCATCAGCTCTCAGCAATGCCGCCCAAACCAAAAGACGTTACTTGCAAATGCAGCAGAACCGGCAACTGTGAGACTAGGAAATGCGGCTGTGGAAAATGGGGCTACGCTTGTTCGATCACCTGTGGCTGTAAGGGCAAATGCGGCAACCCGTTCAATGATGACCAGATATCCGAAATCTTTGGCAAACCTGATTCGCAGTCGACGCCTAAAGAGACTGACGAGGGAACACCACCGACGGCGAAGAAGAAGCTGCGCTTCGTACGACCTAACGATTGTTTCGCCGAGTGGCTCCTCCGTACCCATAAAGCCCACCCGGAGCGGGCGACTCTAGATTGGATATTCGAGACGGTGTATGCATCCCTGAGTGACGTCGATGACGCCCTAGGTTACGAGGATGAAGTCACAGCTTGGCAACAACGCTGGGATGCGGCCTCCGTCGTCGATAAAGTGGCTAGGGATCCAGAGAAGCGAGAGTTGATGAGGGAGCTCGTTCGCCTGGCCTGCGGAAAGGATCCCTATGCTGATCGGTACGTCTCGTGGTGTAGAGGTCCGTGGGAGGGACAGTGGGTCAATGGTGACAATACCTGGCATTGTGCGACTTGTAAAAGGTGTAACGATTGGAGAGAATGGCACTGTGGAAGTTGTGGGAAGTGTACTTATGGTGTTTCGTTGCCTTGCGAGGGATGTGGAGGAGGGAGTGAGCTAAGTGATATGATGAAAGGAGTATAGGGCTGATTTGATGTGAAACTCCTTCTGGTATAAGGTTATAATGATAGGTGATTACTACAAACTACAAGGGTGACCTCGCAAAGTCTACTACGTTAATAAACTTGACTTCCGACTGAGTAAACCGCTAGCGAGGGTGTGTCTATCCCACAAGTGGATGACCAATGGACCCTTCATCAATCGTTGCCGGACCTCGCTTCGCACTTGCCGTCTTGACATATTTGGATACGGACGACTGTACAACACCTGGTCGTGCGAGATTGGCTTTCAAGACCATGAATGGGCCCGGATCTAGACCTCCGCGAGATCGATCAACTTCTACCCGACGGCGGAAGCGTCCTCGCTCATCAAAAACACCATACCCCTGTCCGTTGGAGTCTCTTGCATGACCTATCCGAATATTCTCGTTTCTTATCGACATTGGTACTGTCGTGTGATCTGCGCCTTTGCTTCTCCTCGTTGATTCTGTTCCTCGGCCGGGATCCTTCTTGGTGGAGCTGGCTCCTAGTTGAAGTGCTGTGAGCTGAAGTCATTCAGGTTGTAGTCGATTCGGTGTAGTGGAGACATCAAAGCGGGATCATTTGATGGCTGGAACAAGTTCAACTTCCGAGCGTGGGACGCAAGCACAGGATAGATGTGTCGATGCCGTTCTCGTTGAGGTGTCCCGTTCCGGAGCAAAAGTATGCATGTTAACAAGACAGCCTGTAGCTCTTCGATGTATTCCGAGACACATATCTCGGGTCGCCTGTCTGCAGTTCAGCATTGGATATCATCTTGCAGTCGCGTTGAAAGGCAACAAGAGAGTCCATCATCTCACGAACATTAGAAGACATGACACTGTCCGAGTAACAGGCTCCAATGCAACACATCCCTGCGAGTAAGGCGGTGTATGCCTCCATGACCTTGAATGTAGCGGCATGGAGGAAAGGCATGTGGATGTGAAAATGCGTGTACTTATCCAAAAAGTCTTTGACGTTGTCGGGTGAGAAGTAGAGATTCATTCCAGCGCTTCCGGGGTCGATGGCCTGATTAGGAGGATAGAAAGGTTAAGGATCTGATCTGAGAGCTGGTTGTATGGAATTTGGAGATGAGATGACATCCCCCAATTCGACAACAGGGGTCGCTGGCGCTGTCGCATGTCGTTCCGGGCCCGGCATTAGGTTTGGGTTTGGTTCCGATCTGCGTCTGTCCAAGATTAGGATTGAAACAGGTGTTGACGGAGGATTGATGCGCNGCGCTCCTATTAGTCCAGACCATTTGGACTATTAGTCCAGACTGCAGATCAGGGCAGGGAATACGGACGCCCGGTGTGGACGCTAAGTACCGTATCGACTCAAAAGATTCAGGATTCCCTGTGGGCCAGAGGACCCTTGCAAATCCAATCTGATTGGATAAGATGCCAAAACTGTGGGGTTCGCACAACTGACGTGCAGCTGTTGAGTGCTACGGATGGCTTCTTAACCAATTAGATACTATGGAACAGGGGTGTATAGACCCACAAGGAATCCTGAATCTTTTGAGTCGATACGGTAGCCTGGAAAATCTGAGGCCAATCAAGGTCAGATTGTTGGTTTATGTTTGAGCCGCCATACATGGGCATTCCGTTGAGCCAGGGCATGCTGTAGCCAGGCATCTGCTGGTTGTTCATCGAGTTGGGTCGGCGCGTCGGGGTGGGACCATGTTGTCTCCGGGCAGGTTGCTCAGCCCATTGAGAGGGTTCAGGTCACCCTCATGAGCGAGGCCAGCGGCCTTCTGGGCCTGGGCATTCTTCTTAACATGGGCTTGGGGGTGGGACAAGTGACTAGCTCCAGTGTGGTTTTCACGGCGGATAGAGCACTTTTGGAAGTGGCGCTTCAGAATATCACTTCGAGAAAACGCATCGCGGCAAAGGACACACACGTAGGGGCGGTCGCCGGTGTCTAACTCGCACATGTCAGGAATTACTGTTTGGGTCAATAACTCATTCATACTCATGTCGCAGAAGGTGACGCTTGAGATGCTTGGCGTGCAGGTAGGTCTTGGTGCAGTGAGGGCAAGGGAATTTGCCATCTGCGTCCTTGACAGGAATGACAGTGTTCTTGGTTCCGCCAGTGCCAGCAGCGGGAGCAGCGGGCCGACCAGGAGCGCTAGGCAGGATGCCGCGTCATCCCTGCGAGCCAACAACAGGAGTAGGCTGATCACCCTCCTGAAGCACCGAGGTGGGCTGCATGAGCGGGCTGGGGCAGTAAGGCGAGGAGACGCCAGGCTGGGACATGATGCCGCCCGGAGGCATTGGGCGAGGGACGGGAGGCCCTCGGCCACCGGCGGGCGCAGGCGCGATGGGCTGTGGGTGCGACGCGGTGGTCGTCGCCTGGGGCATCATGGTCGCAGAGGTGCCATAACCCTGAGGAGGCGGGTATTGATTCTGGGCCATTGAGTAGAGACCAGCGCGGTTCGCGGGCTGCGACGTCTGCTGTTGGTAGCTCGGCAGATTGGAGGCCGAATCGGGCGTGTTTGGAGTTCCCGGAGTCCGCGGCGTGTGCGGGTGGCTTCCGTAGATGTTTGGCATGGCCGAGGTTGGAGGCTACAACGGCGGCAGTGTCTGGGGAAGAGGCGAGCCGGTTTGCAGCTGGTTGGGAGAGATGGTGGTAGGCGAAGGATAAGTCTGACCAGAAGAAGTCGTGTTTATACCATTGGAGGGGTACTGCGAACCGTCCATGCTACTCTTGGTAGATGCGAAGGTCGGTGACGAGGGACGTGGTGTTGAGGAAACCGCGACGCAAGACTGTCCGGGGTTTGGGCCGTGTCGGTGAATAAGTCCAAGTCGAGGGATTCCAGAGGAGGAGGAAGAGGGGTCGAAGGGATCCGATCAGAAGTTTGCAGGCTTCGATAGCAAACAAAGATCAAGTACGATGCTTTATAGAGCTCCGCAGACGAGGTTCCCAGATGGCGCAGGTTGAGGCTCGTGGCAGGTCCCTCGTCGAAGGGCAGCCAGGTCGGGTTGCGGTGGGTTTTGCTGGAGTCGCGAGGGGAAAACAAAATTTTAAAAGTTTGTGGGTGTGGGTTTTATTTCGCCCAGAGGGAGGGCCTCGGCGCTAATCTATTTATGACAACCTAGAGCCCCACATATTCTCTTACATTAAATGGTCCAACCTCGTCGATGTACAGTACAATGACAGGCCTCCTTGAAGGCCAAATTCTCCAAGTGTTCAGCATCCTATCCTCAGCAGCTGAAGCACGGTCTGTCCAAATGAGGCTGTATGATGTTAGTATGATTGTCTGAATGGTTAGTATGCCTATGACTTCTGGCCCACGTCGAGCCTCCCTGTTGGTGCGTCCTGGGGAGGATACGGACGTTGATCCAGAGCCTTGTTGCTGTAGCGCATGCCGTTCTTATACCAGTGATTTGGGGGCTTTTGTCCAGATGAGGGTCCAATAAGGTATTGTAGTTGTCGTCTTGGAAAGCGGCCTGATGAGGGCGCAGGAGGGTTTTGAAGGGGATTGCTTGTCGATACCGACTGTGCCAGACCTGTATGGTCGTCGGGCGAAGGTTTGTCCGCAAAGGGACAGAGTTGTCTATTCACATCCTTTGACTCCTTGATTCCTTTGACGCCATGCCTCATGTGGCACAATAAGAGACGCCACCGCTCCTTGGCCCTGCCGTGACCTTGCAAAGGCCTTTGATCAAGTGTGAACCAAACCAGCACGCATATTGTACGGACAGGCAAGGGATGGGCCAGAACAAAGAAGATGCACCTCTCTGGTAAGCCAGAGGCCTGTGCACAAAACCATCATCGCTATCGCCGATATGTCGCCCGCCACACGCAACAAGGGTATCTCAAAATTCTTTGCACAATCCTATCGGTTTCCCAAAGATTTTCTTTGTTCTTTCAGCCGGCGTCTCCATATGCCCCCTTAGCTGTACCACCCCCGTGCTCCAGGTCCCGTGCTTGTCGCTTCTCTCCTGTGCTCAATCATTGGCTCCTCTAGACCAAACGTATCAATAATTTCGCGCCAAGTTTCCATGTCCATGGACAGGATGGCTTGATGCTTGGCCGCACCATGGCGTGTCATCTCCTCTTCTTCGACCTCTCTATCGACAGGGGCTGCAGGCTACATTAGCTATTTGTAGGAATAGGTCATCTTGGGCACCGCTTACCTAGCGATGGGAGATCGGATTCATCGAATTCGATTTGGATTCTACCATCGCGGATGAGGAAGCTGACATAGAACATATTCTCTATCGTTTGGCCGAAGGACTTCGGGTTGACCACGAATCGCATGAGGTCAATACCACCAGTACTCCGGAGGCCATGTTGATGCATGATCCTATTCTGCTCTTCATCGTCCATGTCCTCATCGATGGCTTCCATCACGGTTTGTTGCACCTCGGTCTGAATAGTTTGTAGCTGATGGAGGATTTTGCCGCAGATTGCAGTTAGGTCATTTTCTCTCTTGGCCAGATCCTCCACATTGAGGACTTCTGGACGCGTTTCGGTTAGATTGTTGGGGCGGAAGGGCGCGCTTCGTTTTGCTATCTTGCGGGCCTTCTTCTTGACTGACAGCGGACCAAGAAGGAAACCGGGAAGCGGAGGACGACGGTTGTAGGGCAAGCAGGCGAAGCGGGTGAGGTGAGGCCAGTTCATCATATTGCCATCATCCCCAATGTCATCCTCGACACCCTCATCGCCTCGGGTGGTCCTTCTCCGCTGTCTCTGAGTGCTCGAAAGTTCTGGAGCGTCGTCGTCCATAATCCCACGACCTTGCCTCATATAGGTGATACATTTTGACACGAACTCGTCCACATCAATTCCTTGCGAAATGCCCCCCTGAGTTAATCGCAGGGTCTTGCGATAAGATAGTTCGGTGGTGCTAACAAGCAATCGCGAATCGATCGTCGCCTCAGTCGTTTGGCGTACTTTCTTTGAGAGGTCATCTGCTCGCAAGATAGTATCATGTAGACTTCGTGAGTCAGCCTGGAGGTACTCTTCCGTGTTCTCTGTCACCTCGCGAAGCAGGTCTCTGAAGCCTTGCTGCACCTTTCGGCGCTCCACCAATGGTTGGTCTGGGTCGTATACATTCTCGCCGCTCTCGTCGTCGCTCCCGGCTTGGGGTTCTACCGTCCGCCTGCGATGATTTGAGGGCTCTCCAGTTCTTGTATCTGTGCGCTTCCTCTTGGAGCCGGAGGCATTTCGGCTGGTTTCTCGCTCCCTGACGGCTAGATTCCGGCGAGCCGGTGTCGCTCGTGAAGATGGCGAGGGCGATCGTGAACGCGGCTCCTCATCGGAGGAGTCTTGCAGGCGGGTAGGCATTGGCTGGGATATCGATACTCGTGCTCGGAAATGTACAACAAGGATAAAATAAATCTCAAATTACGCGGTTCAGCAGTTGAACAAAGACAGCTGAGAGATCACGTCGCGTGAACTTGCAGATGCGATGAGGTACGTACTTCCGGGCGGTCAGCTTAAGTTGTGCTGTGGCCTGGTGCACGGGCCAACTTCAAATAGTGTCACCTCCCTTCCCAGGTTTCTTTCTGCCTTTCAACCAACACTCGGTACTGAAGTTTGATCACTTAAATCGAGCTAAAGTAAACTACCTATGTATGGTAATAAGCCAGAACTGCACGACCTGATCCTAAGGTTCCAGAACAGAACAGCCAGACGAACAGACGTCGTTACTGGCTGGAGACTTTAACCGCTACGACTTGCTCTGGGAAGGAGACGAGGTGTCGGCAAGAAGACAAGGCGAGGCCGAGCCGATCATCGACCTCATGAACGAACACGGTCTTTGCAGCCTCCTCCCGAGAGGCACGAAGAAGTGGCAAGGCCTCAACAAGGAAAGCACAATCGACCTGGTGCTGGCGATGGCGGAGTTGGTAAACGTAGTAGTGACGTATGCCATACACCCGACTGAACACGGATCGGACCATCGGGCGATCCAGACGACGTTCGACGCCGCGATACCCGAACGGGTGGCCACGGAGAGACTTCTGTTCAAGAACGCACCATGGACAACAATCAGAGCCAGGGTAGAGGACAAGCTCCGAGGGAGACAAGACGGCTCCACCACCAAAGACAAGGCGGAACAGGCAGAAGAGCTGCTCAGCACGTTCTTCCCGCCGCTGCCGGCTAGGATTGAGGATGAAGGTGACCGACCACAACGGAGGGAAGTGCGCATGCCATATCTCACCATGGAAGAAATTGAGGCAAACGTGCTGGCAGCGAAACCTTGGAAAAGCAGCCGGAGAGGATGGCCTGCCAACGATGATGTGGAAACAACTTTGGCCGGTGGTTAAGTACCGTGTGTGGCACCTCTTCGACACGTCCCTCAGGGATGGTGAATTACCCCACCAATGGAGGAGTGCGAAGATCATCCCGCTGAAGAAGCCGGGACAAAGGAGACTACAAAGTAGCCAAGGCATGGAGACCGATAACACTGCTGTCAACATTAGGCAAGATACCCGAAGCAGTCGTCGCAGAACGAATATCCTACGCGATGGAGAGCTATGGACTTCTGCCCGCAAATCACCTCGCGGCAAGGAACCGAAGGTCAGCCCAACAGGCACTGATACTGCTACAGGAGCAGATCTATAAGGCATGGAGGGCCGGCAAGGTGCTCAGTCTGAGCAGTTTCAACGTCAAATGTGCTTACAACGGAGTGTTCAAGGAGCGACTACTGAAGAGGCTGAAGGCGAGAAGCATACCTGGAGGGCTGATAAGATGGATTGACGCCTTCTGCTCTGGGCGAACCGCCACCGTGGTGGTAAATGGGCACACGTCAACTACTGGCGTTGCCACAGGCAGGTCTCCCGCCAGGATCACCGCTGTCGCCGGTGTTGTTCCTGTTCTTCAATGCAGACTTGGTGCAGAGAAGAATCAACGCAAGAGGTGGTTCGATGGCATTCGTGGACGACTACTCGGCCTGGGTGGTGGGACCAACAGCAGAGGAGAACCGACCGAGCCGGCATCCAATCAATTATAGGCCAAGCACTGGACTGGGAAAGACGGAGTGGCGCTACCAGCGACACACCGTTCATGATCAAAGGAAAAGAAGTCAAGCCCAAGGCGAGCGCCAAGATCCTGGGAGTGGTAATGGACGCGAAACTGCGGTACAAGGAACACATAGCTAGAGCTGCCGCAAAGGGGCTCTCGGCCGCCATGTGTCTGGAAGACCGAAAATGCTGTCACCGCGGACGGCGAGACAACTGTTCGTAGCAATAGTTCGTCTACGTCTTTTCCCCTACATAGACCGATACCACCATGACGTCCCGCTCTGGCAGCCAGAGTACTGCTGCTGTGAGATCTGCCGACGGCACTGGGATCTGTTCCGCCTCGATGTCGCTTCGCACCCAAAGCATGCTACGGATAGGCCCCTGTCTTGTGTGTGTGCGTGGGTATTATTTTCGACCAGTTGCTGTGTCCCATTGGGCTTGTTATGACCATGCCATCAATTTTTCGTGCGTACGGCTCGGAGATAGCTAGCACTCCATAGTTCTTAAGCCCTGGGTCGTTCATTAAACTCTGCTGCACCGCCTCCAGCTTCCGCACATTGAGTTGTAGGATGCGAATCGTCTCCTATGCATCATTGCGCGGGTTGAGCAGCAGACAGTTCCGGCTGAACGATTCGTGCGGTCCGCCGCAAGGTACGCATTTCGGCTCAACCGCGCGGCACTCCCTGTGGTGATGACCCAGTTTCGCCCATCTTCCACAGGTCTGAGGCTTCTTGCATGAGAAGGCCTTGTGGCCGATCTCTTGGCAATTGTAGCACTGAACCGGCCCTGTGCGCGGCCCAAAAACGTTCGTGTACGCTGATTCACCAGCTAGGTCGAAGTATCGCCCTTTTCTGCGTCGCTTCCCTTGGTAATGTAGACCACCATGGATCCGTACGCTTTGCGGGACTCTTAGTTACTCAACTATGCTATCTTGGCGAGGTTGACGTTGTTTTCGGTGCCGAGCGCTTCGGCCGCTCCGGGTAGAATGTTTCCCTCTGCGTCTAATTAACATCGCGGATCTATTGGCGTTGTCCACCCTCACCGGGTAGAGCAGGTCTCTCAACACCCTTGCCCCGGCTAGTGATGTCTTCTGGGCGACCTCCTTGATGAGTTGCATCTCTGCTTCGTCCCGGTATATCACCCTGATGCGGTCGGTGTTCTTGGCATCCTTCACCACCGCCGCGCATCTCCATGCCTCTCGGCCTTCCTTGGTCCTTACCTCCTCCCTCGGTCGCCACGCCGATCTCTGGGTCCGTCGCGTCTATTTCGCGATGCTATAGTTAGTGGACCGGCTTCACCACCACTCGTAGAGAGTGTAGAGAGTCTGGAGAGTCTGGAGTGGATGGTGAATTGTCCCCGATTTAGGTGACCGGTGCAGATGTCGCGCGCGAGAGAAGCAGCCAAGACTAAGACTCGGCTGGGGAGAAGGGCGAGCGGTAGTTAGCCGTGGTGGATTGACTTGGATTAATGCTCTACCCTACACCTCTAACCTGACGTAAGGGCCTACATCCTACTNCCACGAGGAGCACTTTTGAGCTCGGCGAGCGCACGCCTCAGCACCTCAGCCAACTCGCACGACAAGCCGAACTATATGGCTCTGAAGCCAATCTGTACGAGGCACCAATCAACCCTCCCGGCGATGCGCAACGAACTCCACGCGCAAGACAACACCAGGAAGATGCGCCGCCCAACGGAAACGCGACCGACCGAACCACCGACCAGGAACAAGAGCAAGAACAACAACAGCCACGACAACTGAGCCCCCCCAGCAGCGATGTCTTCGGATACACCCAAGCTGGTGGCCCTGCCATCAACACTGTCGATGCTGGCGGCCTGATTGCCAGCGAAGCCAGTGACAGA
>JAVIXY010000337.1:0-26117 GCA_033030565.1 Fusarium nematophilum | reverse complement strand
CACCTTATGTTGCAACCTCTTATCCCTCTATTCTGAGAGCTTCAAAATCCAAACCGTACCGCTGCCGCTTGTTCGATACGCAACCAAGTAATCGCTCCGCCCAGAGCTCTCATAGTCAAACGCCAGCAACTTATCCTGGGGACTCTTCAAATCATAGCCACCCACACCCTTCCCAGGGTCGCCCTCAGCATACACCGCCTTAAATCCCCCAGACTGCAACCGTTCCAGCACCCAGAGCGTGCCAGTGCCGGGTCTGTAAAGAGCGACGTGGTCATTCTTGCCACTGTGGTCCCAGTCATAAGCCATGGCCACATCCGCCGGACTCGCAAGGTCATATCCGCCGATGCCGTTTCCGGGATCACCAACCGCCATGACCGGCGAGAAGGTCCCTCCATTGTTCCGCAAGACCCAGAATGTCCCCCGTCCCGGCCGGTACAGTGCGATGTGGTCCATCTTGCCGCTGCTATTCCAGTCAAAGGCAAAGGCTCTGTCGGCCTTGCTGCGCAGATCGTACCCGCCGATGCCCTTGCCAGGATCGCCCTGCTTATACACGGGGTTCCATTTGCCATTTGTAGCCTTCCTCAGGATCCAGAACGTGCCGGTTCCAGGTCGGTACACGGCGAGATGGTCCATGCGACCGGAGTGGTTGTAGTCGAACGCAAACATGCGATCTTCCGGGCTCTTGAGGTCGTACCCGCCTATGCCGGACCCGCCGTGTCCTTGTGAGTAGACGGGAATGTACTTGTTGCCCTGTTTCTTCATGATGAAAATGGCCCCAAATCCGGGCCGGTAGAAGACGATGTGGTCGAGTTTGCCGCTACTTTCATAGTCGAAGGCGAAACCCACGTCGTTGCGATGCTTCAGGTCGTAGCCACCGATGCCATTTCCGGGATCACCCTGGGCGTAGACCGGAGAGAAGACACCGTTTTTGTTGCGGAGGATCCAGCACGTGCCTGTACCTGGCCGGTAAAGGGCGAGATGATCCGGCTTGCCGGATGAGTCGTAATCAAGGGCAAAGATGCGATCACGCGCCGACTTGAGGTCGTATCCGCCGATACCGCGGCCGGGGTCGCCTTGGGCATACACTGGGGTGAACTTCCCGGGCGTGCTGCGGATAACTGTCCTCGTACTCCCAGCGAGGGCGAGCGGGGCCAAAGCGAGAAGGCCGAGAGATAGGAGGAGGCATGATTTAGCAACAGAGGTTAGTCCCACAAAGGACCAAAAGGAGACGAAGTGCATGGCTGACAGGATTCTGCAAAGAAGTGTAAGAAGAAAGTGAGCTGGAGAGCATGTCCTGGACTCGTGTGCTTCACTTGGGTTGATAAGGACTTTAAATGCTTTCGTCTTGCAGCGAGAAATTCGCAGATCTACACAAACATTCTATAACTATTGTTGTCTATACTTATGCTGATGGCCGTGCCATCAAGCGTCCTCTGAAGACGTTTGCTGGCGATGTGTAAAAATCACCGCCTTCAAACTGGGCCAGTGGACTTGAAGGTTGGCTGCCATGGCGTAGTCACCCGACATAACGGTAGTCCTATACCGCGTAGATTAGGGCTCGTTCTACGATCTGAATGGTTCGCGAAAACCGGAACAAGCCGTCGGTGTGGTTTGCATGTGCCGGTAACTTGGTCTAGGCCTGCTCAGCCTCTATGGTGGCGTGTACACAGCCATCACCAGCTGAACCACAATGACAGAAACCATAAGGCTGAACAGAGCTTCTACACCACCGTCAAATCAAGCTTAAGGGTCTTGAACCAAGCTAAGTCGTTATGGGGCACATTTTGGGATTCTCAAGTCCATCTTGGGAAGTCGTAATTCTCCAGGCGGGTGTCGGCCCGCGGCAGATCATTCTAGCCTGCCGGCATGAGATTAAGGTTCGATGGTGAGCGTTGAGGCTGAGACAAATATAAGTCCTGGGATGTTGGCCACGCAGACCTGTCTGGTTCTGGGTTTGGGGCGGTTCAAAGCGTAGTCGCGAAGCGCAGCCACAGCGGTCCAGATGATGATTCGCCGGCCAATGGCTGCCTCCAAACAGCCGCTGCAGCTAATTGGCAACCTAGGCCGAAAAAGGCTGAAGCCTTGGTCCCTGGTGACAGCTCCATTGCCCTGGCTGGCCCCTACCTCTGAGACGTTCTGAGGGGTACACGTCAGAATGTCCGGCTTCCGACGGAAGGCATCCTGGCACTAGTTCAGCCCTACATGGCCCCATCCTAGGCGCTAGGCTGGGGCCATTAGGTGGGCCAATCTTTCATCGGCCACGCTTCACGCATCATCCGACCTGTCCGTCGTCAGGCATTCCCAGCAGCCGGCATCTGTCACCTGTCAGTTAGTATATCACTCCCGCTCCACACAGAAGATGCCGCCCTGGGCTCCGGTGAGGCGTTTGTATTGCGGCTTCGCTGAGCACAACTGTCCCCAGCCGATTGCAATTCGTCGGGTTTGACAGTGATGTGTGCTCCGCAGACACCGGGATCCCGTCATCCGCATCTTGAGGCGCCCCAACGAGCTGCTCTGTCACAGCCACGACGCGCAGTTGTGTGCGAATTTGAGTGGTGGTGGTGTCGCTCAGTTGAGTGGTGGCGGAGCGTGCTGCCAAGGGGAGCGGTGAGTGCCTCCATCAGCAGCTTTGTACTAGGAGAGCTAGCCGTAGAAATCCATGCTCGAGGGATAATAGAGAGCCAAAGACTACGATCAGCAGCCTTTGAGCCGATCGCTAAGGTCGAGAGGATGTGTCTACGACCGCCTGCTTGGCGAACCTAACACCTTGCACTTGCCGCTCAATATCGTCGACTGCCTGTTCGGCGGTTTATTTGTCTTGGATCTTCTGCTTGAGTGCCTTTTTCAGGTTTTGCTTCTCATTTTGCAGCTTGTGGCGGGCCTCTCCGTATTTCTTTGACTCTTGAAGGGCGTAGACTAGTAAATGCTGGGCTTTAGCGCCACAGACGTCGCTATCCACATGTGGGAACTCATCTATCGTTTCTCTAAACATGTCGATGATGGAAAGGAAGGCAAAAACGCAGCATTTGGCTGTGATTTGAGACAGAGGGCTCCTCATCCGAAACTTGATAAGCCAGCGCAATGGTGGACTTGAACAAGACACCATCGAGAAGGGGAAAGGTGAATCTGAATGGAGAACGCAGAAAGCTTTCAAGGATGCGCTCAGTTGAACTTCTAGCAGGAAGCACGAGAAAGCTGTCTTGTCGGGTGCGTGATCGTGATGTTGGAAGAGTCTGGAGCGGTAGTTCTTCAAACGCCTCATAGGAGATGTACTGCCCCGACCTGGAGAATACCCACTTCTGACCTTGGTCGCTCAACTTGGGCAAGCCATTTTGCAGAGAGATCTGTCCTAGATGACAGCCGTTGTAGAAAATTTGACTAAAAGACGGGTTGGGTGTTGAGGTTGCAGGGCTTTGGGGGCGGGCGGGTTGTTGATTATCGCCTAGCAATTGCCATCTCCCGTGATGCGTGCGGTTCACTGAAGAGGCATCACTTGGGTTGTACGTGGGAGCAGGGACTCTGAGCGGCATGGACGTATTCAAGTCCTGGTTTGGTGTTGGGGTGCGCGATGATGGGTTTCCGACACTGCTAGGACAACCGAGCAAGCTTCGTCTACTTGTGCGTATGGTCCTGGAAAGCGGTATTAATATAAAAGTCGTCTCATCAGCAGTTGAAGTCAAGCGATGCTAGTTGAGCTTAGGCAAAGGTACCTGGAATTTAATATGGTCTTCCCCCTCCTGGCTCTGCTGAACGTGCATGCGAGGCCGTGATGCTCACACCAATCGCAAGCCGTCCTTGACGTAGACGAATTGCATTGGATCTGGTCAGTGAAGTCAGCCGATACCCTCATTGAGAATGCCTAGACTCAATAGTTAGGAGTTGCCACTTGTCGAAGGTGGAAGTATAGTCAAGCAAACAAAGGGGAGCAACAGGGATCATCAGGCCTCACCCACCTTTCTGTTCCGGCAGCTATCGCATACCCACTTCTGGACCATGTTTGGACTTGTTGATGGGATACAAGAACACTTGGATTGTCCAGGCACTTGTCATGAGCTGTTGCAAACTTGGAGGCGAAGTCGCCTTAAAGTGATGCGTGATTCTGGACTACATCCGCTTACTCAGCGGTAGTTTATACAGTCGACAACCAGGCCAGACAGGACTGACATCTGCTGCGTATCCACTTGGGTCAAGGGTTATAGTGGATGGAATAGTCTCGCGGAACATCCCTTGTTTAGGCTCCAAAGACCAACTCCCGCTGACAAGGCCGAGAACACAGAGCTCTGATTGGTTATTCAAACATAACAAGGGGTTTGGCTCTTGGGCTTGGTCGGCTTGAGAACGTGTATACGAGCCAAGATTTACGAGGCCGAGAAACACGGCAGGCCACATCCAGTCCAAAAGAGTATCAAATTGACAAGGGACTGGTACGAGCTGAAGCCCCCGGAGCACCAATCACGGTCTACTGTTCCTGCCTAACACGCGTCGTCCTGGCTACATATGTGGCTCTGGTTCCTTTGGCGCACTACTGGCTGGCACTGAACGTGACGATTTCTGCCGATGAGTCAGCGGACATGATTGATCATTGAGTGGCTGGATCTTGGACTCTCGGGTTGGGTCCTCGCCTGTCTAATCGCGCGCCAAGGCAACTTCGTGCGTGAGATGGTATTGTTGATAAGCCTTCTGAATCCATAGCGCTTCTATTTTTAAGATTCATCTCGAAATTGTCATTATTTAGGTATCCTCTCTAGACCAAGCACATCGAGCTCCCAGTTTTCGCCCTCTCCTGCTTTGGCCTTATATAATGTGGCCACTCTCTACACCAGCAACTTTCACGATTTAACGAACCTTGGCGTCCCT
The DNA here is from genome assembly GCA_033030565.1 of Fusarium nematophilum. Classification (NCBI taxonomy): domain Eukaryota; kingdom Fungi; phylum Ascomycota; class Sordariomycetes; order Hypocreales; family Nectriaceae; genus Fusarium; species Fusarium nematophilum. Next base: position 21,260 of record JAVIXY010000337.1, on the reverse strand, counting down.
TGTCCAGTCGACGTATCAGCCACGAAGACGACCAACCGCGACGAGGCACTGCCGCCTCGACGTGCCCACCTCTCGAATGTCATGCTTCTGAATGCCCTCCGTGCCTCTTATCTCAGCTCCGAGCCTTATAAACTGGACGCAAGAGCCAGTCTTGTTGTCAACTCAACGCAGGAACGGCCAGTCATCGACGGCTCCTTGGCGGCAAAAGCATGGGAGCATGTTAAGCGTCGTTCCGAGAATGGATGCATCATCTTAGGGTTGGCCATGTTTTCTCGCCCTTCACGCCGTGTGCTGACTCTAATAGCTCTCTTCACCATGCGGCCCCGTCAGTGCTGGCCCCGTTCCTCGAATCGTTGCCTTTCTCTCTTCCGTCGACTCTCTACGCGTCTCTGGATGCTCTACGCCCGTTTCTTCACTGCATCACACCACACAACCCGTCGACTCCGCGTCATGCCGCGTTGGCAATATCCCTACGCGTTAATCCATCCGGGCTTGTCTCAGAAGTTGAATTATCATTGCCAGCCGGAGGCATTGATATCACATCTGGACTTCTCAATGTCCCCCTGGAACCTGGATTTCGTGCCTTTGACGTCTTTTACTACCTTCTCACTGAAGCTTCAACACCAGCTGAAAGAGAGTTCTTGGATCTCAGGCCACCCTCAGAGTACGCAATGCTATCACGATCCGGATCGTGTCAGCCCCCGTCATATTTGGCCACGACCGAAGATGCGGCAGTAGCAGAAGATTTCCGCGATGCTCTGAAGAGAGTCGGAATCAAGGGGATCATCCGCCGAAAGGTCATTTCCACCTTGGCCGGACTGCTCAAACTTGGAGACTCGCTCGAAACCACAGACGCGCAACGTTTACTGGACATTTTGCAGGAATCCGGTGGGCTACTTGGGGTTGAACCGCAGATGCTCGTCGAGCTGTCTGCCTCGCACCGTAGGGACCTGATCTGTCAGATCTACGAATCACTTGTGCGTTGGGAAATTTCCAGGGCCAACAAGGCCATTGCCCTGGAGCTGGTCACCGCCCAGGACTTACATTCCATGGATGGGTCCAGACTGGATGTGAAGGTTGAGCCGGACTTTGATCTGGACTGCCAGAACATGACCATCATCGATGTGGCAGACCCTGTCTTTGGGAAGGCATTGGCGATGCAATCCGTTTGCGACCAATCCGTTCGCATCAACGCTGAAGTCATCCAAGATGGTGTACCTGTCTCCCCATTGGAGCCTTCCATATCGAAGGCGGTAGGGCGTGCCATGTCCGACAGCCCCTTATACCAGGAGGTGATGGCAGTGGCAGCACCTTGGGTGGATGATTATCTATTTCTAGCACTGCCTATCTACTCGCTTGTGCTCCCTCTTTATTCATTCTGGAACCAGGATGACTTTTCTTGGGGCAACACTCGCGTCGTGATTGGCGAAAAGGGCGACAAACAGGTCATTGCTGTTGAGGCCGAAGGCTTCGACCCAGCTATGATCCCGTTGCAACGATGGAGCGATCACGCCTTGGTCAACAATCTCACGGATCGCAGCCATGAGAGAAACAACATCGACTCGATCTATGCCAGCGAGTCTGTCGCTTCTCTCTTGGCCAAGCCTTGGTCATCGATTCAGTTCGGCTCACAGTCCGTTTTCGAATTCCGCGACGATCAAGCGCGGAACCGCGGAAATCGACAATCTACAAATACCTTTACCACCATGTTCAGCAAGCAACCCACGCACGATGAGGTTTTTATCATGGGCAAAGAGCACGGCGGGAACCAAAAAGGGTACGGGCTTGGAGCCCCGAGGCCCCCCAGACCAATGTCATGCCACAGTGCCCACCCAGGCAACGTTGGCGAGGTGGCGAGGCGGCGAGGCGGTCCATTTCTGACGCTATCCAGAATGCTTTGAACGAGGTCAATTTGGAAACCTTTACAAAACGACAGATTCGGGCAATCGTGGAGCAGCGCCTCGGCATTGAGCTCGCTGGCGAATATCTCGCCTTCTTCAACCTCGAGCTTGACGTCCAGCTGCAGGAGATGTAATTGTGCCTTGCCAGGCTTCTTATATAATGGATATTGATTTTGAACCGTAAGGATACAGCTACGGGACTAATCATTTGCATGTTTTCTTTTTACCGGAGGATGAACTGGGGAACCGGCATCACCGCAAGGCCTTCTCATGCTCTGAAGGTTATCATGAAATCAAAGGTGGAATGGAATGTATACTAGAGCGTTTCCAATTCATCTTAATTAATTCTCATAAAGACGAAACTGACCCCTTTGTAATATATCGGGCCTGTCAAGCCACCGAACCCATCTCCAACCATCGCCAGGAGTACTCATCGTGAACTTATTGCCCGTGAATTGCGGCAACCTGGGCTGCTGATACATCGCAGCCGATCCATCAAATCATAAATCGGGGATCGGCTATCAAATCATTATTCAGATGGGCTCGCGTCGCTACTGGTTGAAGCCCGCATCTACCCCAATGCCGTGACGAATTACCGGGAACGCCGGCACGCTTCCGTCTCGGAACCCGTGCGGGGGCATTCATCGGACCCGTCAGCCGGTAGATCGACCCGAAAAGCTTGTATTCATCACGGTCCGATGGCTATAAGACTTGCTAGCCACAATCTACCAGTCCCCTCAACCCCGGGTTCTACATTCCGATATCACAATGTCCATCGACGACCATTTCGACGTCCTCATCTGCGGCGGAGGCTCTGCCGGCCTGGCCGCGGCAATCTGGCTCGCTCGCTTCGGCATCAAGTTCAAGATCCTTGAACGCCGCGGGGGCCCGCTGGGGATTGGCCAGGCAGATGGAGTTCAGTGTCGAACTGTCGAGATATTCGAGAGCCTGGGTATCTCCGAACCGCTTCTCCAAGAGTCGTACCACGTCATGGAAGTTGCCTTCTGGTCATCTGATGGCCAGGGTGGCCTCCACAGGACTCATGTCGTGCCGGATACGGAGCCCGGCCTGAGCCATCAGCCTCACGTCATTCTCAACCAGGCGCGCATCAATGAGATCATGACAGATGAAATCAGGCGGTTAAAGCAGGATTCTGACTCTGGAATAGAGTACGGATACCAAGTCCGGGGAGTGGAGGTGACGGACGGTGATTCGTACCCAGTTGAGGTTACAGCTGAAAAGGATGGTGTAACACGTCGCTACAAGGCAAAATATGTGATTGTAAGTATCAAGTCTACGAATCGATGGAACTGTCGTCTTACCGGTTCCAGGGCAGCGACGGAGCGCATAGTGCTGTCCGCAAATCCCTCGGCTTCAACATGGTCGGCGACAGCACCGACGCTATCTGGGGCGTCATGGATGTCTTCCTCCGAACAGACTTTCCCGACATTCGCAAAAAGTGTCTGATCAGTACCAACTCCGGAAACATCCTCCTAATCCCTCGAGAAGGCGACGAGATGGTCCGTCTGTACATTGAACTACCAGGGATGTCGGCGAGCGACGTCACAGAGTCGTACCTCCATAACCGAGCCCGTCAGATCTTGAGCTCCTACGAGGTGGAAATCGCGCACACCGCCTGGTGGTCAGCGTACAGCATCGGCCAGCGGACAGCCAATGAGTTCACCAAGAGTTACCGCGTCTTCCTCACGGGTGATGCGTGCCATACACATTCGCCAAAGGCAGGACAAGGCATGAACGTCAGTCTCCAAGATGGCTACAACTTCGGCTGGAAGCTAGGATATCTTCTCAGCGGTCGAGCATCCCCAGACATTCTAAAGACATATGTCTTGGAGCGTCAGAAGACGGCTGAAGATCTCATCGACTTTGATCGATACTTCACCAAGCTTCTCAACACGACGTATCGCCAGAAGAACAACATCACGGCGGAAGACCTGAGCGACCAGTTTGTGAGGGCTGGGAGGTATACTGCTGGACTGGCCACCAAGTACGGCCCGTCGATGCTCACTCATCTGCGGGGAGACGAAGCGTCATTGGCGACAAAACTGACAGTTGGGATGCGGTTCCCGAGTGCTCCTGTTGTTCGCTTCTCCGACGCACGTCCTATGCAACTTAGTCGAGTGCTGAGGGGAGATGGGCGCTGGCATTTGCTGGTTTTTGCTGGTGATGTTCTCTCGAGCGACACCTCTGCGACATTGCACAAGGTTAGTTTGTTCCCTATTCTTCTGGCTGCCTGCTAATGTAGGGATTCCGACAGTTCGCATCAGAGCTAGAAACCATCATCCGTCGATACACTCCCAAAGGAGACACTCCCGACGGCGTGATCGACTCGACATTGGTGCTATCATCGAAGCGCTCCAGCGTAGAAGCCCGGCATCTACCGCAACTGTTTATGCCCAAGGTGGGCAGATTTGGCACGAATCGTAGGTGCAAATTCTAAGCTTATCAGCATTATCGGCCTCATTGCCACTCTGGTCTCATAACAATTGGCTAACACTTCGGCCAGGCCTATCAAAGATATTCGTCGATGGCGAGAGCTACTACAGCTCGGGCTGTGGACACGCCTACAGCTCGTACGGCATTGACATGAGTCGTGGCGCGGTGGTAATAGTGAGACCCGACTTTTGTAAGTCCCCCTTGTCTTGATATCTCACTTGGACGACCGCTGACATGTGATGCTCAGATATTTCTCAGATTAGCGCTCTAGGAGATGAAAGTGCAGTTGCCGGGCTTTTCAGCGGCTGCTTGTTACCTGTGTCGCAATGAATTGTCGACGTAAGGTGTCCGAAATTATCAGACCACTTGCCTTGCGATGATTAGAGTTAACTGCTTGACAACTTCATCTTCAGGAAAATTCTAGACGGAATCTACTGTTTAATAGCCCCAAAAATTGATTGATAGTAGCCACAAGCGTGGTCTCGGTCCTGGGAATCTTGGAGAGTCTGCCTCGCCTTGTCTGAACAGCAGGCTGGGCAGCAGGCATTGGAAGCTCTCCACTATCACCAATAATCAAAGCATGTATCCATTAACAGGGAATATTTACCGATCAGGCTCCTTGACTGCACTGTTGGTTACAGGCGGTGCTACAAAAGCGGTCGCTATGGCTGCCCAGTGGCCAATAACCAGGCACGATAGGCGCCGAGTCCCACAGAGGTTGTTGGTGTGACATTTCTGCCTGAAAGGCCTCCCTCCCTTGGCCAGCTCGCCCTTTGACTCAACATCTTCGATGATATATCCTCTCCTCACATCCAAAGGACTAAACATGTCTGATCACGCATTGTCAACGGCAGGTCCCACAGGCGGCGAGCCACTGTACATCGTCGAGCCGCAGGGCCCTCACACGCACACCCTTATCCTCCTCCACGGCCTCGGCTCAAACGGAAAGAAGTTTGGTGCAGAGTTGTTGGATACGGGCCTCACTTCATCGGGCCGCAAGCTCACAGAGCTACTTCCAGGGGCTCGGTTCGTCTTTCCGACCTCCAAGCGTCGTCGCTCCTCCGCATTTGGTCGGTCGATGCTCACCCAATGGTTCGACATTACCCGACTTGAAGACCCATCCTACCGCAAGGAGAGGCAGCTAGATGGGCTAGCTGAATCTGCCCAAGAGATCCTGGGGATTCTGGCGACGGAACTCGACACGGTACAGCCACAGAATCTGATCCTCGGAGGGCTAAGCCAAGGTTGCGCCATGTCACTTGCAGTTCTGCTGTCCTTGGAATATCCCATCGGAGGCTACGTTGGTATGAGTGGATATCTCACATTTCAATCCGACCTCGAAAGCGCAGTAAGGGAGGAAGACGACAGCGACAATCCATTTTCAGATCCCGACAAGTCGCACGATACTGCCGCCGATGCCAGTGCTGTCAAAGCCCAGACATTGGAGAGGGATCTGTTGAGTCTCAGCTTCTTGGAACATGCCTCGCTAGAAAAGACGGCATTCAAAACACCTGTTTTCCTTGGTCACGGCAAAGAGGACGACAAGGTACCTGTTGCACTGGGGGAGAGCGCAACGCAGCTCCTGCGCGATGCGGGATATCAAGTTGATTGGAAGTGCTATAAAGACCAAGGCCACTGGTACAAGATCCCTGATGAGATGGACGACATTTGCGTCTTCATCACGTCGAAAGTCGGCTGGGAGGTGGTCCAGATGATATAGGCGGCATTGCCCGTGGTTTTCAAGTGAGGGGGGACCGAGAGGTGCGGAAATGCCAGCTTTCTAGACGTCGCGTTAGACAGGGAACACGTGTTAGGGCATCTTCCCCGTCAATCATTACCCCTCTCTTCCTCCCTTTTCCTGGATTAATCCAGATTTCTAAAGCCCTAAAATGCACCTGTTATACTGCTGTCAAGGTAAGCTGTGAATTAGTTTGTGCATACAACCTGGAAGAGCCTCGACCATTAAGAGAGGCCGCGAAACTTGGCATGTGTGACTCGGCGTGTCACCGGGCAGGGTGAGGGTGAGAAAAGCCCATCTGTCACCAGACAAACCCAATTTAAATCAGGTTTCCTTATCGCCCGCTCTGCTTATAAACCAAAGTGGGCGGTGACGGACTCGCTCGGACGCCTCCGCAAGACGGTATAGACTGACTGCACGATGCGTTCTTGCTCGTCTTAAAACATAAGCCTATTTCCCTCCCGGCCAGGGTTAACCACGTTTAGAAACCAGCGACGTCTCTGCTATGCATCGCTATACATCCGGAGCATCCACCTCCCAGTGCACACAACAACCGGCGGCCGCCCTACAGGCGTACTCCCATTCCATGTATCAGTACACCAAGAACCAAGTCATGGTTCTACTCGATACCGTCCTAACGCCAACCCCGACTTCAGCCCCCCATGATCAGAAGCGCGGCAACGAATACGATTGGAAGGGCGAGGAATGAGCGACTGGTGGTTACAGCTTCCTAGAAAATTCACAAATGGGATGAGGATGAGCTAAATTGAGTTGGATCATCCAACTGCACCTCATGGTATCGCGGCTATTGCTAAGGGCAGGCTCAAATGCAGGGGAGTGGGAAGAATGGAGCCGGATTTCGGGGAAGAGATGATGACGGGAGGACGGAAAACCCGATGGAGCGGGGAGTCACCAAGGGTACGTACGGTGGGAGAGTGACGTCTTTGAAAACAACGGAGGCGGGATTCAATCAGGTGTCCGTCAATCGGATTTCTTCGAGCTGATCGGCTCCTGTCATCTGCCGACGACTTAGCTTCCGCGTGTCACCAGCCAGGTCCAAGCGGCCGACCAATCATTAGACTCCCAAGAACAAGCTAGTGACAAACGAGATGTCACGGCTCCGGTAATAAGGCGGGTATTCGACAGCTTCTCAACCATGTGCTTCCTCCAACGAAGGAGGGCTATCCTGATGTATCACCGGACACGATTTGCCTCGCATGGTTAAGAAGAAGATGGTGTTTTACAACGTGGGCTAGCTAATATCAGTCTCAATCACCGCCCATTTGTTCAACGGCAATAATCGGTGGAGGGAAGCCTCAAGCCTGGATGTTCAGATTATTCTCGATTGCTAGGCGGGAAATAAACCTTGCTACCCTAGAATTATGACGAGCACCCAAAAATATTAAAGGTTGCCGCCACCCATGCCCACTTCCTCTCCTGCAGAGATTTCCCTCCCGTCCTCTCCGTTATAATTATTCTTCTCCAATATCTTGCCATTCTACATATATACTCGCTAATTTCAACCCAGCGCCAGACTTATCCTACGTCATGGATGACCCATCCTGGGCATGGCCAGCCTGGAAGTTCGACATGAAGACAGGAGACTTATTCACCAAGCTTCACGACCAGTACAACACCTACCAATCCCCTCTCCAAGAGCCCGATGCCTTTTATCACGATATTTACGAAATTTCCCACGAAGCACACTCGGTTGCCGAATTCCATCATTTGGCCAACAATCGCAGGCAACAACGCCTCAGTGAACTGAACGACGCTTTTGAATCCGCGAGTCTGGAGATCATTGCAAACCCAAGTCTCGTCAGCTCGCCTCAGTGGGAGCATGCTGTCCAACTCTTCCGCACGAATTCCTTGGATTCCCTTGTCCGCTACTTCGCATCTTACCTCCCCATCGACCATGTTTGGTATCCATCGAGTCACGAATCTCCTACTGTCACCAGGAGCACTACACTTATGCCCCATTTACCAGACGCCGGGTGCGAGCACACCAGAACGTTCAAGCCCCATTTCACAACAGACCCCAGCGACTCAAGGCGCTTGACGCCTCCACCGGAGTCGTCCGGCACTCCAGTGAGAGACCGGCGGGTTGACCGGAATGAGCCTATCAACACCGTGATTCCAGCGGTAGTGTTCTCCATTTCGGAGCCTGTGCCTAAACGCTTCCAGCCTCAAGAGTCCAGCTCACATATCCACCGTTGCAAAGATGTGGCACGATCTGGCTACGACACATCAACAATGCCTGTTTCCGACAATATAAAGACAGCCGATTGTGTGAATAAAATCGCATATAATAGGGGCATACGACCTGATCAGGGTTCAACTGCCAATTTGCTCGACCAACAGCTCGAGCTTAAAAGACACCACTCGGATAGCTGGCTGGGTCCTTACGTTCGTTGTCGAGGGACAGCCCAACCCTGCGCCTTGCCATGCCCGGCCACGTCTAACCTGGTTTCGAGACGGTCGCGAACCACTTCCATTACTTCGACCAGCTCGATTCGGCCAGTTGATGGGGCTCGAGCGGGAACCAAGCGAAAACGCCCCTAATCGCACGGAAGCAAATGGTGGGTTTGCGGATATGGGTTCCCCCCAAGAACGCCGAGTCCTCACCAAGAAGGAAAAGCGCCTCCTGTGCCTATACGGAATAACCAACGAGAGAAACCCTTGTCCATCATCAGAGAGAGATATGGATATGCTTCACGGCGCTGGTGGCCAGCTCGAATCAAGCTAATTCATCAATCGATGACAGGGAGGAGGGTATTCGAGACTTTGCGCACTTACAGGCCAATACGTCCTCCAACGTCGGCGCCGTGAATACCGGCGGCAAATAACCCACCGGGAGAATACACCTTATCCTCCTTTTCCCGTACCAATCTCCAGCGACGCTGGGCGATGACGTTAACCAGCAAGTACGAGATGAGAAGAATCCTAATGGGTTGACCTCTGCTGGCCACCTTCAACAGGAGATAGTTACTCAGACTTAGGGGGCAAGACACGCGAAATCAGGAGAGTAACGTGTGGATGCTGGCGTCTATAGTATAGTTGGTCAGTTCTTGCAGGATCGCCTATTAGAAGCTGACGCATGGATGATGCTTAAATATCTCTATTTAAGAGCATGGGGCTCGGTTCACTCGTGACCCCAAAGCTTCTTCGGCCAATTAAAGATAATGTTGTTGATGGAGGCTTATTACAGCCTAATCTGAGACCAGGAGACCTGCTATGGCAGAACTAACGGAACGAAGATATGAGACCTCGGAAAAGTAGCAATATATANCAAAGCTTCTTCGGCCAATTAAAGATAATGTTGTTGATGGAGGCTTATTACAGCCTAATCTGAGACCAGGAGACCTGCTATGGCAGAACTAACGGAACGAAGATATGAGACCTCGGAAAAGTAGCAATATATAACTAGGCGTTCCCGTGACTCGTATTATACATCTTATGCTCCTTAGCTATCAATATACTTGCTTTAGTTTTAATAAGGAGATTGTTATTTATATAAGGCCTTAATTTAGCTTGTTATTGCATATGCATTAACTTTGAAAACAACATGAATGATTCACACCATCTACATCTATCATATTCTCACGGCACGTAGGCCTACGACGTCAACTTGCACTGTCTCTGGCATCTGGTAGGGACCGGTTGGTAGTGGCATTCTTCTCTCTTCCCTTACAACCCGTCAATCTACGCTTGCCTATCCATAATGGCCAGCAACTCGGCTGCCGACGGTATTAAAGCCTGTTTTACGCGTCCAGTAGACTCGCTGATCGCTTTGAGCGAAGCCGCTATCAGTTCGACATGCAAATCTCCGTATCGTTAGTGATTGCTGTGATGGATCTTCGATGCTCAAGTCTCGATCTGATCCTCCCAACCTCAGCACTGAGTCTCCCGCCGCTCCTCACAAAATGGGCCAAGCATCTGGTCCCGTGTTCCACCGAAGAGAATTCCTCGAGTCCTACTCAGAGTTCTCTCTTCACTTAGCTCGATACTGACACTCCATTGTCGAGAATGGTGCCCCCCGGAAGTACATCTGCCGCGTATAACCTAGTTGCTGGCTTCTTCCTAGCTAACATAACAATTGAAAATCATCTATGCGGTATTTCCTTTGGACCTAGAGACCGACGAAGGTCATTCTCTGAGATAAAAAGCAGCGCAATTCAATCATCTCTTCTGCCCGCGCCTCAAACTTTGAGAAAACTAACCTAACATTGCCCAAAAGCTACCTCACCAGAACCCAGGAGATCAGTCAAACACGTCTGTAGCGAAGCGCTCGTTGCGGTGCTTCTCAAACCACTCAGCAGCTTCCTCGTTGGTCATGCGCAGTCCTTTCTTGCCGCTCTCCTCCTTGACAATCTGGACCAGGATCTCCTTGGCGCCCTCCGCGATCTTGTTCGAGCCGCAGACGTAGATGCGGGCATCCTTGCTCCACAGCTCTCCAACCGTCTCCCTGTCGCGCCACAGGCGGTCCTGGACATACTTGCATCCGTGCGACGCGTCCGCCCTGCGGCTGTAGGCCCTGAACACGGTGACGACGCCAGCCTTTTCCCACTCGTCAAACTCGTCGCGGTACAGATCGTCGACCTCGGGGTTGCGGCAGCCGTAGAAGACGACGGCCGGAGCCAGGGGCTGGCCGTTACTGTTGAGGACGGCACGTTCCTGGATGAATGCCCGGAAGGGGGCAAGGCCGGTGCCGGCTGCGATGCAGATGAGCGGCGTCTTGTTCGCCTCAAGCGGCAGATGGAATCCTCCAGCAGCGCTGCGGATCCCGACCTGGACCTTGTCACCTGCGCGGAGGCCGGACAGGTAGGAAGACGCCACGCCGACATGGCGACCGACGCCAGAAAATGCAGGCTCGTCGAGGACGCCGTAGGTCAGAGTGGCCCTGCCAACCTTTGCCAGAGGGGAGGAAGAGATCGAGCTGACAAGGCAGTCGGTTAGTCCATAGCTTTGGAGGTCTCAGGGTGTGCACCTACTATTGGCGGACTCGCATCGGTGGCAAGACAGAAAGGAAATGGTGGAACGGGATCAGCAGGCCAGGGAACTTCTCAAGAATATCCAGGACAGAGAGCCGCCTGGCCCTGATTTCCTGTTCAAAGCCAGCCGTGGCCAGGTGTTGAAGCTTCTCCTTCAGCTGTTCGTCGTTGGCGAGTTGGCTGAGTGATGAGACGTTCTAGGGGCCAACTCGTTAGCAGGAGACAAGAGCCAAGTACGACTCGACATGGCTGAGATGTAACATACCCGCTTGGTAGCCGTCTGGCCTAGCTCCACGTACGAGTTCAGCACGTCAGAGACCGGAATGCTGACATTGGTCGGGAGGGTAGTAGGTCCAGAGGCCTGGATGGACACGTGGGCATCCCACGCCAAGTTGAACCGCCGCATGACCCTTCCCACAATCTCCTGGGAGTTGTGCGGCAGCACAGCCAAATAGTCACCGGCAGAGTAAAGCCAATCGGTGGGAAGCTGTATCTCGAGGTGCCTCTTTTCCTCGCCGGCGTTGCCGTTGGTCAGGCTGCGGGCATCCACAACGAGCGCCTCCTTCACTTCCTGGCGGAGACTGGAAGCCCTGGGAGTTGAGAATGAGACTTTGAGGCCTGCCGAGGCACCCTCGCCATCGGAGCTGCCAAACTGCTTCTTGATGGCGGGCCATAGAGTCTCGTCTTCCCACGCTTCAAAGTCTGAGAACATGTCCCTGTCTTTGGCGTTGGTGCTGCCCATGGACACGAGCCTTCGACCTCCGAGCCCGTCGAGGGTCTCATCGATCAACTTGGGGATACGCTGGTACGTCTTCACCCAGTCGCTGTGTCCTGGAATCGAGTTAGCTGACGGCTGCTCTTCAATACTGGCAGGTATTCAACGCCTGTAACATACCGCAGCCCCAAACAGCGTAGCTAACATCCTTGAGCTCCCCATTCTTCAGACTCTCGATCCAGTTGACAAAATGTGAGGCGTTTTGAGGGGGCTGGCCTTCGTATGACGAGGCGATGATGACGACTGGAACGTTCGTGGGGAGGTCCTCCTTGGCAGCATCCAGAGGATCGACAGAAGCCTGGAACCCATGCGCACCAGAATCCGAGGCAAGTCTCTGCGCCATGAACTCGCAGGTACCGGAGTTGGAGCCGTAGTAAATGGCAATCTTCTTTGCCGGGTTCACTTCGACTTGCTCGTTGGCAACGGGAGACGGCTTGGCTCTGTTGGACTTGGACGCAGCGCCAGCGCCGCCATGGTATGCGCCAGCCAGGCGAGCTTCCATCTGAGACGGGGTCAGTCCGTCGCGGGGAATGGCCCTGAGGTAAAAGTCTTTGGGCTTGATCGTCAGAGTCTGGGCGATACGCAGAGTGTAAGAAGGGTTGTCCATGACAAAGTTGAAGTTTTGCAACAGGACGGCAAATGCCAGCAGCAACTCTTGCCATGCAAAGGGGCGTCCAATGCAAGAGCGCAATCCCGAACCAAACGGGCTCCAGCTGTGCGGGAACTCCTGTTGGATGCGTTCAAAATTCTCGTCCAGCATTCTCTCTGGGTCGAACTCGTCAGCTGTAGGACCGTAGACCACGGGGTCACTCTGCGACTTGGCCAGCAAGCACAAAATCTGCATGCCGGCTTCGACCTTGTATTTGCCGCCGATGACCTCATCCTTGAATGCCTCTCTGGCAAAGGCCGAGATGGGCGCGCTCTGTCTCAGGGTTTCGCGTAGAACCTTGGGGTTGATCAATCATGTGTAAGAGGAGGGCCACGCCAGGGCTTCAACTCACCGCAGCCAAGTACTTGAGCTTGGGGATGTGTTCCAGAGTGATCGCACCAGTGCCCACAACCGTGTCAACCTCCTGCTGGACCTTGCGGTAGGTGTCGGGAAACTTGACCAGGTTGTACAGCACGAACTGGAATGTGGCGGCCGTAGTTTCGTGACCGGCGACGAGGAAGGTGATGAGGTTGTCGATGACGCTCTCGTCGGTCATCTTGCGGCCTGTCTTGGGATCGACGCCTCGCAGCATTGCTGACAAAAGGTCCTTCCTTGTATCAGCACCTTCGGGAAGGGCTTTCCTGGAATCCAGGACCTGGCGTGCCGTTGACCGCAATAACTTGATGTTTTCTTGGTACTTGCGGTCTTCTGACTGGTAGAAGATGGAGGGGAGGAACCGCATTGTCTTCATTCCCGCTTCTTTGAGAACGGCGTACATCGCCTTGATGAAAGGATGTAGGTCTTCGCGGTAGTATGAATTAAAGCGGAAGCCCATGGAGCAGAGGGCAACAGTGTCGAGGGTGAGGCGCGTCAGGTCCTCGCCGACGTCGATGGGCTGCGTAGGTCCCTGCCGAGCCCATTTCAACGCCAGCTGACTGGCAACTTCATGCATCTCGTCGAACATGGTTCTGATGGACAAGGGGCCGAAGGCAGTCATCAGGACCCGGTGGGCAACGCCCCAGTTTTCTTCTTCCTCGCCCGTGGACTAAGTTGCCCGCTGGTTAGATGATTCATTTCGTGTTCAAGAGGATCGATTTCAGCTTACTGTGAAGAGACCGTCATGCACGGCGGCTCGCAACTCCTAAAGTCATTCGAAAAGTCAACTACCAAGTGCAATCAGGGTGAGTGTTTTGGGCTCGAGAGACGCACCTCTAGGTCACCCTTGATGGATTTTTTGAACCGGGAGTCGTCGCATGTCTCATGCACAAGTTCCCAATTCGAGACTACAACCATATCCGATCCCGCTAGCGACAGCTTGTAAATGGGACCGTACCTCTTGGCCAAAAGCAACATGGACCCCAAGGGATATTCCATGTCAATGTCGGTGAGGTTGCCCACGAAGGGCGTCGTAGAAGGCTGGGGAATTGGTTCCGTTTCTGCCGCCATGACCTTCGAGTGGCGATTCCGCGTCTGGAACAAGGAGAGGCGGCTGGTGGCTTTTTTGTGCGAGGTGAGCTCAGAGCCGTTAGATTGCTTGGCGATAGAGGGGGTCATTTTTACGAGATGGGGGCAGGCCGGTGAAGGACTCTGCGATTTAAATAGTACATCTTTGGATGCTGCTTCAGCATGTAGGACATTTAAGCGTGAGATTCTGCTGTCCGTGGCTCAGCTAGAGCCTAGTGCGAAACGTCGTCATCGCCAAAACGGGCTCGGAAGGCCGCGGCCCTCGAATGTCAAATTGCAGGAATGAGGCTGTAATTACGAATAACCATTAGAGGCGCTGGCGACCCCCCTGGCCAGCGAGATCCAAGCGCGGGATGCATGTAATGTTTGGAGCATGGTCTCCAAACAGATTCCCGTTGGAGTCCAGCAGAAGCGGTTCGTCATCTTGGTTTTGGGATACGTCCCATTGGTCGCAGTTGATATTCGATGCAGTGGGTGGCGGGTTGACCCGTATGATCGACATCTGGGGAAGCAACTGGCTTTACCAGAAGCAGAATAGGGTGCTATGCAGACAGGGTAAAATTCGGACTCCGCGGACACACGGTCGGCATATTGTTCACTTCGTTCTACCCTCCGGATACGAGAGGGAACATTTGTCGGCTGTTTGTTGGCCAGTGTTCGAATCAAACCAAAGGCTATACCCACAACGGCTGCTTGGCGCCATGGGGAAGGTCTAGCACGGACGAGGGGGCAGGGTGGCGCTTAAGGTCAATGTTACTCGGAGTCCGCGGGCGACGACTACACGGGTTACCTCACTATATAGGAGACACAAACTGCCAGTATACTATAAAAACTTAATAAATTTATATAGCGATAACTAAGTATGATACATAAAATCTTTATAGCTCAGATTAGGCCCCTTTGAGGTACTGAGCTAGTTACAGGGAGGGTTCGAGGACATCGAGGGTCCGTCCCCATAAGCTCCTTCGCACTAAAAGGGATATGAGTAGGAATTGGATTATTTTTGTTTGCGTAACGAATTACGCGATAAGGGCATTGTTCGCAATTTTGTTCCTGGATGTGCTTTATCCTAGCGGGAATTGGACGAATGCTAGTCGCTGATTGTTCATCGAAACCTGCGAGAATGGGCGACTTCCAGCAAGTGTCAGACACCGATGCCCGGCCGCCGTAACAGGGTTGCCTGATATGAGTTGCCCAGCTCCCGGGCCTAATGACTGAGGCAATCATGGCCAAGGTGCAAGCAGTCCCGGGGGTGTTTCTGATCATTATGATCTTGTACAGCCTAAAACTCTCGATCACTGGGGAAATGGGAAATGCGACGCCTTCTGAGCGGGCTGATCTTTCATTCATTCTCGGGAAGCCTCGAGGCTTCGAAGGCTAATTGCTTGGAACATCGCCCTCCGCTGACCCTGTCTGGCCCACAAGTTTCCCCAGAACGCCTCCGACTCCGTCGGTGTCCGCTGACAGGCGCGATGAACCCTGAGCCGAGGCGTGTCGTAAGCGTGCGTCAAAGCGGGCGTCAAGACAAGTCAACTTCGACTTTTTGAACCCAGGCTACTGTCAAAACGAATGAACGTGCCCCCCAGACCTTAGAGGTCGAGTCGCCGCCTATGGCGAATGAAATCGAGCAGCGTGCACGGCAGTTGAGTAGCACTTCCACGATAGTCGATGCTGAACTAGACCCTCTCAACCCTCCATCCGGCACAATCTTAGGCCCCTTCCGGAATGCTACGTGTATCTGTTCTGAACTTGGTGTGGTAAAGCTTTCCCAGCAGGAAGAAATGGACAAAATATAAATAATTCGACCCCCCAAGTCACCCATCATTCAGTCCCTTGATGACTACGCTTTTGAAGATTTTCATCTGGGCATCTTTGCGTTTGCGGATGAACATATGAGTCGGGATCCATGACCGCCGGCACGGGCCCCGCGGACGACCGCGCATGAACCCCCGACCTCGGGATCACATTGATGAGCCACAGAGCCACAGCTGATTCGTAATGCTGTTCGCAAAACGGGATACGTCGACTGTGGACTGGTTGAAACAGATGATGCATTTCCACTCCTTCGGGACCCTCCATTGCCGCAGCCTCCGAACAAGAGGTCCCCTCCTCCGGAGAGTCTGGTTGCGACGGACTCCGGGCTTTGAGCTAAGGCTGACCGGCAAGCGAAAAGTTAAAATTACGTCACTTTCACCCTTGAAGCGGCGAGTTGGGACAGCAAGCATTCTTATCATCGTCTATATTTATTTCATGCCGGCGCTGAGCAAAAACTTCAATGTCGGAGGCGGTATCAACGTTGAATGGTCCAGTCTTTTCCACCAAAGTACTGAATCCAGATTCAATTACGGTATATTTTATCTTTCAACTTCCATCACCTTCATGGATCCAAACGTCGGTCACGGCAGAGATTCTGCACCATTGCAATTCATTAACAACTACTTCCCACCGCCTCCTCCATCTCCTGCCCCCCGCACGCCGAAGCAAGGACCGTCTGTAGCACCGCGAGAAGCCCCACAGCCAGGGCTCGGAGACCGCCTTCATAATCTAAGCGCAAAGATTGCCGGCCCAGTTAACGGCCTTGCCAACAGCCTCGGATGCGAAGCATTCTGGCCTACCACCCTGGACAAAGAATGCGACAAGGCAGCACGAATCTTGCAGTCCTTCTGTGGTATATATCTTCATAATGCTTCGAGATCTTTTAAGAGACGTGCTAACCTCTGCCGGTGAATATTTCTGTCTGCAGAAAAGCCTGCCTATTGTCCCGTCGATTCCGCCAGATTTCCGAACGTCCCGTTATCAGGGCGGAAGGCCTTGATTAAGATCCCTCATCAAGTCATTGCGTCAGCTGCAGGGCTTGCCATATTTACCGCCTTCCGATCTGGCACACAATTCTCGTGGGGCAGCGGTTCGGGAGTCGTCGTGGCGCGCCAGCCAGACGGGTCGTGGTCGCCACCGTCCGCCATTGCTGTCAATACCTTTAGTGTCGGCTTTATGTTCGCTTTCGATGTCTACGATTGTGTATGCATCCTGCGGACCCCCGAGGCAGTCGCTGCGTTTGCCAAGCCACGACTCTCCTTTGGGGGGGAGATCGCCATCGCTGCCGGCCCGGTCGGCACTGGGGCTTCTCTTGAGGCTGTGATTGACAGTTACAAGGATGACGAGCCTGTGTGGAGCTATATGAAGAGCAGGGGTTTGTACATCGGCGCACAAATTGATGGGACGGTCATCACGGCGAGGGACAAGACAAACGAGGAGTTTTATGGGGCCAAGGTCATGCCGGGCTCAATTCTTCAGGGCCAGGTTCCTGCAAGAGGACCTTCATGGCCTGGCGGAGCCCGGGGATTGGTGGAAGCTCTGCGGGCGGTGGACATGTGCAGAAGAGGAAGTTAAGGTTGGGTTGGCCACCGCCGACCGAAGCACCAGCCGGCTATTATTTGCGCGAAGATACTACTGTTGCCTCAGAGGCACCAGACTGGAGATACCTAGGCTTATTCTATTAAGCTATATACTCGAGGGTGCTGAGATTTTTAATACTAGCGCTACTATCTTGCTTATAGAGTCCTATAAGGTTATAGATATCTTAGTTATAACTAACTTAAGTAAGCTAAATAACGTCGTCTTGGTCGTCGTCTCTTGCGGCTGCTCCTTCAAGGGCATGCTGCATCCACAATTACAAAGAACACAGTTGCTTTTACACATCCTTGATATCAGCTACCCGATATCAACACAGTAGACTTTCTACAAGAGCCTACCTCTTTGGAGCATCCACGATGAGCGCATTGATCTGAGCGTCTGCCAGTATGAATACGCCGATACCTGTCTCCAACTACCGAGCTTTCAAGCTGACATAGCATTGGAGAGGCTTCCGCGTCAACGACTGAAAATCAGCGTAGCCTGAGAGACTCTCAGGGCAGCGTTGAAACTCGAATGCCCACACTAACAGAGTGGTTAGCAATTTGAGTTCCATGTACGCCAATTTGCGTCCCCAGCACCCGCGAAGACCAAGACCAAAGGGCAATGTCGGGCCAGCTATGGCACTGTATGCTTCATGGCCGTCATTTTCCTGGACAAGCCACCGTTCGGGCTTGAACTTATCCATATTGTCATCGGCCCAAGCTCGTATGCCATGCTCACGGGCGGCTGCTTGGCATGTTGCGCTTCGAAGCCTCTCATCGATATCATATCCAGGCTCTGTGAAGCTGGGGCCTTTGTTGAGGATGAACACCGTCGTCCCTTTGGGAATGTGATGCCCCAAGACAATGGTGTCTTCTTTGCACTGACGGTCCTGGCTGGGTGCTGTGTGGGCGAGCCGAAGCATTTCATCGACGACGGCGTCTAAGTAGGGGACCCTCGAACCGGTGATCTCGTCGTGAGAAGGGAGGCGCTTTTCAGTTAAAGCTGTTGCGTGAGCGCTATGCAGACGTTCCAAGAGCTTTTGTTCCACATCGGGGTTGTCGGCAAGAAACTTGAGGCCCCAGCACAAAGTTGTACTCGTGGTGTCGTGTCCAGCCACCACGAATCCCAATGTCTAGAGAAAATACCACGTTAATTTCTCGTCAGAGAGCCTTGAGAAATTGCTCCCTACCTCATCTCTGATAGTATCACACCAAAATATTGGCTCTCTGCCATCCTTGGCGGCAAATACTTTCTCTCTTTGCACGATTAGGTCGATTGCTGACCTAACGTGTTCGTCGGCACTGTCTTGGCCTTGACTCTTGCACTTGTCGGCGGCGCTCAAGATCTGTTCCTTGAGGAAGGCGTCTCTCAAGGCCCTCATGCGGCGGACGCGGGGAGTCAGGCCGACCAGTGACCATGCCAATTGTGGGACACCAGTCTCGGCGATTCCAGTGATATTCTCAACGGATTGGAGAGTAGCCTCAAAGGCCAAGTCGATAGGCGCAATGGGAAACGCAATCGCCTTGTCACCAGTCGCCGTGTTATGGAGCTGTTGGATCTCCTTGTGCGTCAAGGACCGGATCTTTTCATTCTGAGGGATGAGTGCTCTCGCCTGGACGGCATCGCCGAAGCCAAAATCAAAAACGGCATCCAAAGCAGCATAGAAAATGTCCTTTTCTGCGAGGAAAGGCTTTCCTTTGGCGAGACGGGCCTTCTGCTCCCAGAGGTCCAAAAGACGCAAAGCACTATTGTAGATGTTGGGAGCTGCATCGTCGTGCAGAAACCTTGGCGTCATCAAATCTTGAAGCAGGCGTCGATGGGCTTTCCATTCTGTGCCTGTTTTCAGAGTGATGTGGAATGATCTCGCCTCGCCGCCTAGCACGTTGATGGTAAAGTCGGATCTGTCAAATTCCTTGCGGCGCATGAGGATGTCCTGCCCTTCTCGGAAATCTGTGATGATGACAGAGGGTTTTTGTAAAGGTCCTAGGAAGACCTGAAAGATGGGACTTCCATGACGACGAGATTGTTTGATGATCCATTCGAAGATGCCGTTTGGGGACTCTTTCTGCATTCTCGGAATATCACCAAGCAGGCTTTTCGTGGAATCTTCATTGTGAGGAATTCCGGGGATTGGCTTTGGAAGCAGGTAAAGGTACAGAGCGTACAGAAAAGCTGAGAGTGTTGTAGCTGTCGTGATCAGGATCACAAGCCATCGGGGAGGAGGATCCATGGCGGAGAAGACTAGTGATAACTGTGTTGATATCGGGTAGCTGATATCAAGGATGTGTAAAAGCAACTGTGTTCTTTGTAGTTGTGGAAGCAGCCTGCCCTCGAAGGAGTAGATGCAAGAGACTACGAAGACTAGTGATGGCATGATCTTGGTATAACAGACGGAAAAGACGGGCACCAGCAGGACCAGTCAATAATATGCGTCCTGGAAACATCGAAGCGGTCGGCATGCGGGGAACCCCGTTCGGAATTGGGTTCAGCCGACGGAGGGCGGCTGTCAAGTTACACCAACGGAAGACAAAGCGGAACCAAATTCAAAACGAACGAAGTGGCACATATGCCAGGCTCAGCGACAGGGATTCGGGTGAGGGAATGGTGGTGGCCAGTGCCAAAATCCATAACTCCTTGAATTATACCTAGTGATGAAGCCACGGTACGCTTACATGTAGATGAACAGAAGAGATTTGATTTGATATAAAGCCTGCTGTGGCAGGGATCCTTTAGGGGGTCTACGGAGCTGGATTTCACATTCGACGAATTCATGTATTATCTCACCTCTAAATAGAACCAGGCTCACGCCCCTATAAAAACGGATATCCCCAAAGAGGAGAATTTACCCGCAACTTATGAACCGAGTTGGCTTGTAAGGAGCTACTCGACCAAGTCGAGCTCGGTCAAGTGTAAGCTCCCTCGACGATTCATTCGTAATACAGTAATGAGAGCGTCTTCCGATCCAGGCGCGGCATGGCCAAAGCCTGCCGCACTGAGAAAGACTGGCTCTCAAGTTTGGGAGGACAGTATTACATGCCCCAATTTGGCAATCTTCTCCAATTGTCATATAAACTCACGGGTGCAATGTTTCGAGCAAGGATCGCCAAAGTAGATCCGGTGCCCGCGGCAACCCGAGATCGAGGTGCTACTGTATGTGCGCGGAGCGACATTTGGCCGAATGGTGTCAATGGAAGCCGTTTCCGACGTCGATCTATGACAAATTTAATACTAGATCGGTGATTTTTCCATCTCGACCGGAAACCTTTTACGATGAGACGTTCCCGCCGCCGCCTGAGGACGCTGGAAGAGTCGATGATCGAGCCACCTTCGGGCAATACATGAAGCTCTTCGCGCACGCAGTACACAACTCCCGAAGGGTAAGTGTCGAAATTATGTTTCTACTTTTTGCTAGACTGAGCCTCTGGAGCAGTCTTTTCGGCAAATCAAGCAGTCTCGGTGATATTGGTAGCACCGTGCAAATTCCCAAAAGAGGTGACGGTGCCATCAATCCAGGATTTGACTTCTCAGGCTTGTTCATATCAATGGCAGAGGCGATGACCTTACAGCAGCTTTGCGGATTTCTAAGATGGCCAGTGAGGCGGCGCGCTGAGCTGCCTATACCAGGAACGGTAATGCTTTCCCAGCGAGCGAATGAGCAGTGTAAGCCATTCTCATATACTGCATGGTGATGCGGAGAATGATTGGCAAATACGGATGCAAGACTATTAACGCAGCCTCCAAGACCATGAAGTTGCTGGGTGTCAAGGTCAGAAGTCGCGGAACAAGGGATATATATTAGCCTTGACAGCTGATTCCAGGTCTACCAATAAGATAGGGAAGGGTCTCTTAGACCCCCCTTGGTCTTAGACCCCTCTTGAAGATTTACCTTTTA
>JAVIXY010000336.1:0-26143 GCA_033030565.1 Fusarium nematophilum | reverse complement strand
GAGGATAATAAGGTACTTAGGTTAGTTTATCGGTAGAAGCTAAAGTAAGTTAACCGGGGCTATCAGTAAAAGAAGCTTTTAGTGAAATATGCGGACTCCTGTCGTCATTGACCTTAATTGATTGCTATTATACCCGATAACTTTGAATACATTGGTTATAGGGGCATCTCCCCGTATCCTCGAGGCCGACAAGGAGAAGGTGCCTGTCGGGCAACCTGGGAAGAACTATCGAGGACCGGACATCTATGAGGTCGATAACTCAAAGTCGAATCGCTTCCAGGGCGTGGAATACCGCTCATTCGAGGAATGCATCATCGATTCCGCTGTTAGGTTGATCGAGATGAGAGAAAAGGCCTCTGGTTGATCGGCACACTGGATCGACATGTTTAAAGTCAATATAAATAGAGAGTTTCAGTTATATTCATAGCTTAATGTAGACACTCTTTTGACATCAATGGCTCCTAATGCTGATTACTCTAGCATGGGCCTGATAATATTGTTGACCCAGTTACGATAGCAATTAATCGCCGGCAGTGATGCCGAGATAGGGCGGAGATCTTTGGTTATTGCGTCGCCACACCAGAAGCCGGTCCATCTCATCGGGGAGACTAAGCTAGATCCCGGTAGCGTCAAGCCTTACTTGAACAACAACTCTTCATACAAACTGATCGACTATAAGACTTGGTCGCTATCTCATTCTCCGAGTTCCGACTATATCTTACTGCCCCGTTCCTAACGGTACCTGCGGAGTCTTTAATGCAATGTGGATCACAAGACGGTCACAATGTAGCCGGGTAGACGAAATTAGCCATTACTGACAAGCCGCGTCAATCTAAAGGCTTTAACCGATAGCCGCCGAAATTCGCCTGCATGTCATGCCACTTTGCAAATATTGCCAGGGTAAACTTGCTCACGCCACAATCGAGGGGAAAGAGCGGAGAATTCTCAACCCATGATTTATGATTGGGGCTCTGGAGACGACATGCATCATGATTGGTAATGCCCTGCTTTGGATCCCCGACCTCGGCGTCGGTGTCGAACGGAGTGGAATTATCGTCTTCGAAACTACCCCGCCCTTCTCTTGTCTATCATTTACGTCTGGTTTAGCAATGGCCGAAACAACTCAAGAGACGGGTCAGCGCCCGGAGATCTCTATGGCTGCCGCAGAGGATTTGCGACCCGACAGCGTGCTGGAGGCGGAGGTGAGTCGCTGTCGTTGGCGAGCAGGGAGCGGGGATCGTAATAATTCTCTTCAAAGGATGATCCGCGCGAGAGCGACTCCACGTTTGACACGGAGTCAGTCTCGATATGAACCATTAACGGCTAGTTCTGTTCTGACAACCTCTTAAAGAGAAAGATCTTCTAGCTACCTGTCGTCTCTTAAGTCGACCATATTCAACTATCGGTGAGTGGTTTAGCTCAACGACAATCAAGCTTAGGTGTCTCCTTTCCTAACCCAGAATGCTATTATCCGGCTTAGATTTGAGGCGAGTAAAGACAGGTAGCATAGCCACGCTCATTCTAACAACGTAGTAGAATGGACGCCGCTATCATGCGTTTCGTGAAGGCACCTACCCAGTGGTTAGAGACTCACCATACCCACGATGGTACTGATTCACAGGCTAATAGCGACATCGGTAGCCAAACGACGACGAAGAACAAAACCGAATGGATCTCGTTCATCACATATACAGTCTCCTCCTCGGAGGGAAGCTCCACCTCGCCCCAATCGGTGAACAACCTCGCCGTGTACTCGATCTGGGTACCGGCACCGGCATGTGGGCGATGGACTTTGCGGAGTAAGTTTATGTCGGTGTTAACTAGAAAACCGCCCATAACATCAGGGCTGTTAGTGAACATTCGTCGGCAGAAGTGATTGGGACAGATCTTAGCCCCATACAGCCCAGCTGGTATGACAATTTTCTCCTTTGTATGCTGAACTTGAATGACAGCTGGGATGTAGGATTCCGCCCAATTGCATCTTTGAAGTTGATGACTTTGAGGATCAATGGATCTACAAACACCCGTTCGACTTTATCCACGCACGCGAACTGGAGGGGTGTATCGGCAACGAAGACAGGTTCTTTCGACAAGTCTTTGAAAACCTGATTCCTGGTGGATACGTCGAGCTACAAGCCATGCGCGGATGCTTTGTGTCTGATGATGGAACGATCGAAAGGGCAACAAATGCCCAGCGGTGGGCGGACGCCATGGTCGAAAGCAGCTCGAAGTTTGGCAAACCTATTGACTGCGCCCATCAGTGGAAGGACAAACTTATCCAGGCAGGGTTCGTGGATGTCCATGAAGAAATTCGTAAGGTATGCATCAGGCATCCTCCACATCTACCTTGATCTCCGGGTCTAGTCACTGATAACTGGATACAGGTACCGATCGGTGCGTGGCCCAAGGACCCAGCCCTCAAAGAGGTTGGGAAGTATCAAGCTGTGCAGTCACTCCAAGCCATCGAATCTTATACGCCCAAGCTGTTTGATAAAATACTGGGTTGGCGCATGGAGGAGATCCAAGTACTCATGGCTCAGGCCAAAAATGAACTCAAGGATCTTTCTATCCATCTCTATCTTCCAGTTCACTTCATCTGGGGCAGGAAACCTTGATATCGGTCATGCCAAAGGCGCAAGTCTACCAGGTACATTCTTGACCTCTCATCTATTCTTCGGACCTCGATCATAGGGCTTTGAAAGAGTTATAGGTAATAAATCACACATTTGCACCTTATGGCTTACGGCCGTGAGAGATGACAATGTTATCTGGCACGCCGACCATTGCATTTAGCTGTTGGTTGTTCCAGTTGGCCTGATCGATGGGTGGATAAATAGGTTATGGCGGAAGTGGAAAGTTATTTGACATGGTTCACTTCTCTCAATGCTTCCCAAAGCAGGATCCAACTATGTGCGAAGTTCCCCTAGTGCCAGATCATCAGGCACAGGGAACAACAGATCATGAGTCTGGATTAGCCCAATTCTCCCCACCGCACCTGTCTAATAAGGCCTGTCCCGAGCCTGCCGGCCGTTCTCGAAGTCAGCAACCGGGACTTCAACAAGCCCAAGAGAGTCGTTCGGCACACAAATCTCCTGTGTTTGATGCGTACCTGGGGCAGCTCTTGGAAGGATTCATAAGATAAGATAGCAAACTCTGAATAAATGGACAATAGATATGTAATGCATTAGAATTGTGAAGTCCAGTAGTGACACATGGCTATATCACAGAGGCCATTCAAGTTCTTTCGTTGTTTCTGTCTATACCCTGGTCCACTCCGTCCAGCCTTGTGCCCTCACAACTTGAACCGCAGCAGGTTGCCAATCATCTCCCTACCAGTTACGTAGGTTGTGGTCCACATGGTCGGGATGTCAAGGGTACTCGTGAAGAAATCGGCGTAGCCAAAGAAGAGCATGGGAGGAATCCATCCGCGGGAGTATTCGAGGGCGAAGCAGCTCTCGGGCATCCTGTACTGCTTCACGGTTCCGCGGGGAAGATGGTTCACGGAGCCGGGCGGGTAGACCTCGGGCTCGTACTTGCCGGGGACGTAGGCGAGCTGCGTACCGGTCAGGATGTTGAAGTAGTTGTTGGCGGTGTGGCGCCCGGAGTGGCCCTCCGTGCCGATAGCGGTGCCAAAGATAATGATGTACTCGGTGATGCCTGGGGAGGTCAGCCGGATGTTGGCCCAAATAGATTACGAGGGGTAGTCATACTGGCGTGGATCAGGGTCATGGCGCCCATTGCGCCGCCGGCGTTGTTAAACATCCACTCCTCGTGGGTGATGGAGTTCGGGTTGATATAGGGGGCGTGTGTGACTTGAAGCTCCGTGACAATGAACTCGACAATGCTCTTCGTATCGTTACCATGGGCGGCGACGGCGCGCTGGGCCAGCTGATGCAGCTCCTTGTGGTCGAAGACGTAGAATTTCTCCAGGTTCTTTTCGAGCAGCATGTAGATGGGCATCAAGGCGCCGAGGATCATGCCCAGAAACATGACCCAGCTGCCCAGGCTGTTGCTTCCACGGGGAGGAGACATTGCGGCCTGTTTTGAGACGGAACAACTCGGAAAAGGGGATGAAGGGGTCCAGCGAGTCCAATTGGCGTACCAACGATAGCAAGAGAGAGGGCAACCGAAGGACAGCGACCTGTTATGAGTGTTGTCCGAAACTGGGTGACAGAGCGGCCAGGACGTGCTTTTTATGTCCGTTGGCCCTGCAAGGGAAGATTGACATGGAGGTTTTCAATCTGTCAGCACCCTTGGCCGGACGGTCCCTGGGCCCGCAAACCGGTCAGCGCTTACTCCAACTGTACCGGGAAGCCCAATTGCCGATGGCCTGATTTACATTACGCACTCCGCGGAAACCGAATCCTGGGACCACAGAAACTCGAAAAATCCGCCGTCTTGGCGAAGTGGACACTCCTATTAAATTCCCAATCAGTCCTAACTCGTACGGTACGTGCTTTGCATTCAAGGAGGGAATAAGAACGGAAACTTTCTCTGTGATTGGCCGGTGAAGCGGAGGATCAGCAAATGTAGCCGCAAGGTCCTACGAAATGGCCGGGGGACGCGCAAGTCGCGTAGAAACCCATCAGTGTCAGAACCCAGTCACCCGCGTGGAAGGATTTCAAGCGACAATATGGCGACCCGCTGAGCGATGATGGACGCGGAAGAGGCAACGAGGCGGTTGGCGGTGATGGCGAGCTCCTTGAGACTAAACCCCACGAGACTGTTGCCTTGCGTTGCAGACCTCCAATTGAAAAGAGGGGGTAATGTGATATTGTGAAGGGCTGCAGGGGTGAGGGTACAAGACTCGTGCCGAATACGCGTCTTGACAATCTGACATAACTTCAGCCCTGGAGATGTACATTCCTCTTTCGCATGGCATTTCTTCCTCCCGATCCTGGGCTTAACAATACATAACATTCGGCCTTCACAACATTCAACGTCCCCATGAGCGAAGTCTTTGATGTGAGCACTGTTGCACATAAGGTGAAGGCGTGGGGGCGCCGGTGTGGTTCAAGCGGTGGCGGAGGCAGTGCTTGTTCAGCTGTTCACATACCGACACTTCGTCACTGTGACAATCACCAAGCAGCCAATGCATTTCCAGGCTTTGTTCTTCTCGATTTTTCCAAAATCCTACCCAAGCGAGGCAACACATGAGGCACCAAGAGGTGCATCCAACCCACCAGTCATGGTGAGTCCTCTTCTTATCCCGGTCGGAAGCTTGACTAACATCTCGAGCACAATAGGACGAACGTGTTGTTATCGCAGATACCTTGCATGATGGTGAGCGCCACAACTACAAATCCCTGGCCAAAGTGCACAGTTGGGTCACGCGCAATGCTCTCAGCCTCTCTTGTAACATTTTCCTTATCTATAGAAACCTGTCCATGTTCGCCTGCCATAAAAGAAGACCATGGGTTACTTGAGACAAGGACTTAGAACCTAGTACTTGCTCATTGACGGCCCTCTACTGCAGTTCATCACAACATCATTGACACAATCAATGATACAAATGTATCCCCTCGTTGACGCGCGAAGTTGGTCCCAGTCTCAACAGGCCTTGGTGGACCCCCTCAATTCTAGCAGCCTTGATGACTATAGGGCCTGCACGAAGCTCTTTACGGCTGATACGAGGGCTCAAATTTGGGATATCGACTGGCCTGGAAGAGAAAATGAGGTCCTCGACGATGCCGCTTTGAGGGCCACGCTTGCCCACTACGTAAGTTGGCTGAACCTGCCATCGGAACTTGGATAGAACATCATCTTGACCCATAGCATAGACCTCCTTTTGGGAAAGCGACGGTGACGAAGAGGAGGCCCACGGAACCGGATTGTCGAAACTGGTCATTGTGTGAGCCAGCTCTACGTCTAGAATGAGTCCAAACATATACTGACGGCCCACAGAACAACCATCGGGGAGCCAGCAAAAGCGAGACGAGCCCTTCGAGTCCGCCGAGATACTCTTGAATATGTTATGCAAATCGCCGGTGTTCCTTGGAAATCTGCAGACAGGTCCTTCACCACTAGCATGCCAAACGTTTACTCTTGCCTGCAGTATGACGATGGTGATGATGCTCCGACGTCAATGAGTGAGTGATCTATTGAGTACTTGCCTCTGGCTGCAGATACAAATTTGCTAAATTATTTTCTGCTCAACAGTCGTCTTCTTCCGCTGCCCTAAAAATACAAACTGTGTCTCTGGCATCGTCCGAGTCCAGTTTTCAACACGGAAGTGCTTCGCCTTCCTAAGCTGCTGCTGCGTGGAAGATGTTTCCGACATCCTCCAGCGCTGCTCGGACAATATCGATCTGCTAAGAATCCACCCCCTCTACCTCCTCTCCGTCATCTACGATCACCGTTTTCAGAGGTGGACAGAATGGTTCGCCCGGCTGTGGAAGGAAGTCGTCGAGCTGGAGTCCGTAACCAACATGACGCATCCATTTTGGAAAATGTCCCAGATGGATGCCGAGAGGCTGCAGGCCCTTTCTACTGGCGACGCTCTGCTCACTCAGCTGCATGCAACCCATCTGGAACTGTGTCACAGCCACACAGTCATGTCCTTTGCGACCAAGTTCGGCGAGGCATGCTCTGGCGCAGTTACCGAAATGGAGAAGAGGCGCCAGGATCTCGGGTATAGTCCCTTATCGAGGCGTCATGCCTCCAGCCTAGAGGACGCTTTCAAAACGATTCTTATCCGATGCGACTACATGACAGACCGATTAACTGAGCTGAGCAACAGACTCAGGGGACAGATCAATGTGGTACGTATCTCACCTCTCATCCTGTCCTTGATCGACTGTAGAACTTACCGTCAGCAGTCATACAATCTCATCGCACAGAAGGATAGCAAAATCAACCTGGCCATCGCGAAACTACAAGCACGTGATAGTCAGACGGTGAAGGGCATTGCTGTACTCACATTGCTATTTCTTCCACCGACCCTGCTCGCAGTAAGTTTCAGTAAATCGTTCTTGCAGATTCAACACCCTTGATTGTCCAAAAACAGATGGCTGATCCTGAGCCTAGACGTTGTGGGGAGCCCACCTGTTCACGCTCGAAGGAGACAAGAATTGGCAAGTGTACGGCGCGGCATCACTGCTACTGACTCTAGTTGTGCTTGTCTGCTGGTGGATATACGGTCGGATTGCTCAGACACGTTGGGAGGCACGTTGGTCAGCCCATGCTATGACGGATAACCCCAGAGTGGCTCTTATTGTATAGATGATGAGGTACGTTAGCCTTCTGTGTCGCTGGAAGCCGTATCATAAGAATTTTGAATGGCCTGAAACTCAAGATATCACGGTTGCGTGCTTAATTATTCACTTGTCGCTGAAATGGATGCCTTGGACTAGTCTGATTAATCTTGTGTAAGAAATGATACGATCATAGTCTTATATAGAAGACTGAAAATAGTTAACATTCTCCTGTTAGACTTGCTTGAATAAAAAAAGTGTTCCTGATTTGAGGTCTAAAGGTGGTCTACAGTAGCTAATACTGAGACTGGGGACCTAGCGGCGATGAGGCGCCAAAGAAAAGGCCAAAGCCCAGTCTGGTGACAGATGAGTTGAGGCCCTCTTAGCGTTAAACTACTACGCCCCGAAGGTCACTCCTTGATAATCATAGGGAATAATAGTCCCAAGCCTCCGGCATGAGAAGACGGGATTTTCCGTCCTGGAGCTTTGACAGGCGAGAACAGGCCTGGTCTCGAAATCTAGATTGATCTATGGGCTGGGGGTCTCAGCCCAGGCTTGCTGGCCATCCTCACGTCAAATGACAGTGGATTCCGGACCAATAGTGCCAGCATCTTCTGACAACTTTGTCGATAATAGATTGGTAGCTCGGTTCACCGCACTAAGCCCCTCTGTGCCTCCTACGCGCCAGGTGGTCTGATGGCTGGAAGCCACTGGTGAATGACAGCGAAAAGGGACCAGGGGTCCTACATAGCAATGCCAAGAACTTAAATAGTACTCGTTTCTTCGCCTCTTGGCAATTCATCTACCCTAGTTCCTGACTTTGACCCACCCCAATACACTTTCGTGTTCTTCATTAACAGCTGCCCGCGAGTATCAACTCTGCCCCCAGCGCTGAGGGCCTTGTTCCATTCGGTCAACCCCAGCGTACGGAGAAGTCATGGGCGACGCAATTCCTCCCCGTGGCCGAGAGCCCATCGCCGTCATCGGCATGGCTTGCCGCTTTCCCGGTGGAATCTCCAGTCCGGCCGAGCTGTGGGACGCCCTTATGAAAGGCGCGGACTTGGTCTCGGAGGTTCCGAGCGACAGATTCAACATCAACAACTTCCACGATGCCGACCTGCGCAAGACGGGCGCCGTGCGGAACCGAAACGGCGGCTTTGTGAACGATGTTCTTTCATTTGATGCGGAATTCTTCGATATCTTTCCTGCGCACGCGGCACGTCTCGACCCGCAGCAGCGACTTGCCCTTGAAGCAACATACCATGCTCTCGAGGATGCTGGTGTGCCTGCCGAGAAGGCCGCTGGGACACGCACCAGCGTCTTCATGGGCGCCTTCATGTACGATCATATGTGTTCGCAGACCAACACGCTGCAGCGTGACCACATCAGCCCGCACGTGGCAATGGGTGTCTCGACCAGCGGCATTGCGAACCGCGTATCTCACCGGTTCGACTTGCGAGGGCCAAGCGTCACTCTTGATACGGCTTGCTCAGGCAGCCTCGTGGCGATTCACCTTGCTTGCCAGAGTATCTGGACAGGGGAGGCCGATGCGGCTCTTGCCGGCGGTGTCAATGCCATTCTCCGACCCGAATCTAGCATCATGATGTCCAAGGCCGGGTTTCTGAGCCCAGACGGCCATTGCAAGTCATTCGACGCAACTGCCAACGGCTATGTCCGGAGTGAAGGTGTCGGCATGGTATACCTCAAGCCTCTTCGCGATGCTATTGCGGCTGGTGACAGGGTCTATGCAGCTGTGCACGGCTCTGCGGTCAATCAAGACGGCTACACCCCCGAGGGCATCATGGTGCCCAGTCGCGCAGCTCAGGTCACCATGTTGCGCGATGCTTACAGGGTTGCTGGGATCGATCCTGCTACGATACAGTACGTTGAGACCCATGGCCCGGGAACACCAGTCGGCGATCCGATTGAAGCCGGCGCCCTTGGTGACGTCCTTGGCCGCGGACGATCGGCCCCCCTGTGGATAGGTTCTCTCAAAGGGAATACTGGCCACCTGGAGGGTGCTTCGGGTGTCGCGGGGTTCATTAAAGCTGCTCTTGTTGCCCATCACGCGATGGTACCACAACAGTTGCATCACCACAAGCCCAACCCGGCAATCCCCTTTACTAGCCTGGGCCTGGCAATACCTGCCGAGAACATATCTCTTTTGAGCACCTCCGAGTCTCTCCGAGTTGGAGTAAACTCGTTCGGCGCTGGTGGTACTAATGCGCATGTGGTCTTGGAGTCTTCGAAATGCAAGGCCCCGGTGCGTGGCTCCGGAACCCATCCACCGCGTGTCTTCGTCATCTCCGCTCGTGCCCCTAAAGCTCTACGGGCTATGGCTAGCGCGCTCGCGGCGCATATCCGACAGTCTTCGGTTGACCTTCATGATTTGGCGTATACTCTCTGTGCTCGTCGGAGCCGCCTGTCGCATGCGTACGTGGTCGTGGCTGACAGCCGAGAGGCTCTCTGTGCCCGGCTTGAAGCGATGGCTGGAGGAGAGGCACCGCAAGGCTCCTTCTCGCTGCACCGCTCGCCCTCAACCAAGCCCAAGATAGCCTTTTCATTCTCTGGACAAGGGGGGCAGTGGCTCGGGATGGGGCGGAAGCTCGCTGAGCTGGAGCCCGTCTTCCGTTCAGCTCTACAAGCCTTTGATGAGCTGTTTGAGGCTCGCGCCCACTTCTCCATACGGGAGGAGATTGCTCGCGACTTACCCGAATCTCGTTTAAACGACACCAAGGTGGTTCAGCCTGCTGTTGCAGGAATCCAAGTTGCACTAGCGCGGCTTCTCATGTCATACGGCATTGCCCCCGATGCTATTGTGGGACACTCTGTCGGCGAGATTGCTGCTGCGCATATTGCAGGGGCCTTGACCCTCGAAGACGCCGTGGGCATCGTCCACCTGCGTTCTCAAGTTCAGAGTCAGGCTGCGGGCAATGGTACCATGCTCGCTGTAGGACTTTCCACTGCTGAAGCCGAGCAGCTCATCGAGCCTTTTGCTGGACGGGTGGAGATCGCTGCTTACAACGGCCCCCAGGCCCTCACTCTCGCCGGGGACCGTGGATCTCTGGAGGAGATTGCTGAATCTCTTCGAGTTGATGACATTTTCGCGCGTTTCGTCAAAGTTGAGGTACCATATCACAGCCGGTTCATGGACTCGGTGGAACAGGCTTTGGTCGAGGCCCTGTCACCATTCCACGGCCTTGCTGCCCAGACTCCCCTCTATTCTACTGTCACTGCCGAGCGTTGCCCCGGCACGCATCTTACGGCTTCATACTGGTTCGATAACGTCAGGAAGCCAGTGCGATATACAGACGCCGTGGCTCGTATGCTAGATGACGGATACGATTTCTTTGTTGAGATTGGCCCCCATCCTGTCTTGGCATCGGGCACACGCGGAGTTGCCAACGCCGCTGGAAAAGATATCCTTGTCCTTCCTAGTATGATACGTGAGCGAGAAGCCGAAGCTCTAGCTATCGTCCTGGGCACTGCACACGCTGCAACTGTTTCCTCGGTCGATCTAGACAAGTTCAACGGCGAGTCTGGCAGTCTGACTCCTGTGCCCCATTATGCTTTCCAGCGCCAGCGCCACTGGTTTGAAACCCCGAACGCGACGCAGAGGCGTATTGAGCCATCTCCTCATCCGCTCGTTGACAATAGCCTCCACCTTCTCCATAACACCCGTGGCGTTTTTACCCTACGACTTGGCACTGGGGCGAGCCCCTTTCTCATGGACCACCAAGTAGATGGCACCATGGTTTTCCCCGCTACTGGTCACCTGGAAGCCGCATTTGAAGTGGCAATCAGTCTTGGTGCGAAAAGCGATGTTGTTCTCGAAGATGTGCGGATTGAACATCCCATCGTCTTGTCTGACCCTGAAGAAGTCGGCCCGCAAGCCCTTCTCGAGGTCACGACCGACTTTGGAGACTACGTTATCAGCTCTCGTGCTGCTGACACTGCTTTTGATATGCCCTGGCAACAATCGTCGCGTGGTCGTTTCAACAACCTTGACCTACCCCCTGCAATGGTTGGGGAGAATCTAGAGGTTCTCCAAGAGCGCTTCCAACAAGCTGAACCTGTGGATGTCACAACATTCTATGAAAACTTTAGACACTCGGGTCTCCGATACGGCGACACATTTCGGGGCATCTGCTCTCTCTGGCGTCACGGCATGGAGCTCTTCGGGCGCGTTGAACTCCCCGCAGTATGCCACACCGAGGCCGATCGATTCCACTTCCATCCGGCGCTCCTGGATGCCTGTCTGCACATGGCATTTGCGGAGCAGCAGCACCGTGGGGACCCGTACTACGCCTTTCTCCCAAACAGCATCCAACGTGTGCAACTCGCGGACGCGGCAAAAGGCATCACGACGACATGGACACATGTGCAGATCACTCGTCACGACAACAATTTTTTATGTTTCAACGCTTGTGTGTACAATGAACACGGCAATATTGTTGCTCAGATCAAAGAGCTCACTACCAAACGTGTTGCGGGCTCCCAGGTTCAAGCAGCGAGGGAGTACGAGGTCCGATTCGAGCCAGCGCCGCTCAACGCAGAGCAACCCTCCGACGACATTTCCTACGTGGAGCTCCTGACGTCTGTCGACCATGACGAATTTATTGAGGCCGCGGTTCTCGGTGCCTTTCCTAGGGCCCAGGTACATCGAGGGCCGCCAGGCGTCCTTGTCGACTCTCCACTGAGCACCATCCCGTTTGACTTGCGCACCCTCATTGTGCTGCAAGCTCACAGCATGACCTCTTCAGGGCCTAAGGACGCTCTTGGACCACCGGTCGCTTCTCTCCTCGGCTTGGCAAGGTGGCTGCACAATGCCGCCACTGTCCCAGAGGTGGTAGTTATAACCCGAGGTGCCTGCGCAGTCCCCGGAGACTACGGGTGTGACCCAGCAGCGACCGCCCTCGAAGCCGCTGTGCGTGTGCTGGCAAATGAGATACCACAGGTTCACTTCCGTGTCATCGACCTCCCGATGAGTCCACCTGAGGTTACAGGCGAGCGTCTAGTCGATGAGATGCGCCACCATTCAGAGGAAGGCCATGACACTGTGGTAGCCCTACGCGCTGGTGGACGTTTCGCCCGTCGCGTCATGCCCATCGATGCTGCAGAGGCCGAAACCCGATATGCCGTCAGTTTGCCAGCCATTGGCGGGGCCTATGTTTACTCTTCCGATATGGGCGGTTCGCTGGATGGACTGCGCATCCGGCGTCAGATACAGCCCCCTCTCAAACCCGACGAGGTATCCATCGAGGTACATGCTTCCGGTGTGAACTTCAAGGACGTCATGAACGCCATGGGACTTCTTGCTGACCGGGCCGTGAGCGAGAGCCTCGCCGGCCAGAAGCTCGGGCTGGAAGTCGCAGGCCGGGTTCTGGCCACGGGCTCCCAGGTGAAGGATCTCGCTTTGGGCGACGCTGTCATGGCACGGGTAGCCAACGGCTTCGCCGGTCTCGTCGTAACAAAGCGTGACCTTGTCGCACCGATGCCCAAGACGCTCAGCTTTTCCGAGGCCTCCTGCGTGCCCACGGTCTACGTGACCGCTCACTATGCGCTCGTTCATCTTGCCCGGCTTGAACCCGGTGAGATAGTGCTGGTACATTCCGGGGCTGGCGGAGTTGGTATCGCGGCAATTCAGCTCTCGAAGAGGCTTGGCGCCCGAGTCTTCACCACGGCCGGCACGCCAGAACGACGCAAACTACTAGGAGCCTTAGGCGTCGAGGCAGTTTTCGACTCACGCTCACCGGCATTCCGGGATGAGATCATGAAACTTACAAACGGCCGAGGAGTCGATGTCGTTCTGAACTCCTTAACCGGCCAGCTGATTCAGCAAGGCATTGCGTGCCTGGCACCCTTTGGTCGGTTCGTGGAGATTGGGAAAGTCGATATCTACCAGAATTCCCGTCTTGGACTTGAGCGACTTGGCAACAACTGCTCTTTCTTTACTGTAGACGTTGACCGACTGGCATTGCAGCAGCCGGGACGCCACCGCCAGATTCTCGACAGAGTCGTCGCCATGTTCAATTCGGGTGATCTCACTCCGCATCCTATCACAGAGTATCCTATCACGGATCTGTCGGGAGGCTTGAAAGCTCTATCACGTGGCGCCGTCGTTGGGAAGCTGGCTATCACAATGCCGACTGAGGGCAGGGTATCAGCCCTCCCCCTGAAGGAGCTGTCCTTGCACGCCGACCGCACCTATCTCATCACCGGAGGCGCTAGCGGTTTCGGCCTCGAGGTCGCACGGCTACTTGCTTCTCGTGGTGCTCGGCATCTGGCTCTAATCAGCCGCTCTGGCCCCAAGAGAGCCGAAGACCAACAAACGATCAAATCACTGGAGCAACTCGGCGTGTCCGTATACCTTGAGCAGGCTGATGTCGCCGATGAGCAATCTGTATCGGCGCTTATGA
Source organism: Fusarium nematophilum (assembly GCA_033030565.1). NCBI lineage: Eukaryota > Fungi > Ascomycota > Sordariomycetes > Hypocreales > Nectriaceae > Fusarium > Fusarium nematophilum. The sequence goes on along the minus strand of JAVIXY010000336.1, from coordinate 12,531 downwards.
CACGACTACAACAGTTTCCACCTCTCGCTGGCGTGCTGCATAGCGTGGGCATGCTCGACGACGCATTTGCCCACAGGTTGACTCTGGATCGCTTCTGGGGCGTCTTCGCTGCAAAGGCCCTCGGCGCGTGGCACTTACATCAAGCTACCCTGCATGCGCAACTTGAATTCTTCGTAATGGCGTCATCTTGCTCCAGTGTGCTAGGCTTGCTCGGTCAATTCAGCTATGCTGCAGCCAACCACTTCCTGGATCTCTTGGCCCATCATCGTCAGGCACGCGGCCAGCATGGCCTCTCGGTGAACCTCGGTGTGCTTGGTGATTACGCAGGCATGTCCCGCCGCTCAGCCACCACGGACAAGGTGCTCGAAGCCCTCTCATCATGTGGTCTTTCACAGATGGGGCTTCCCGATGTGATGGAAGGCATAGAGCGGGCCATGCTGCAAGGAGTCCCCCAGCGCATGATTACTGATATCGACTGGCAGCGGTTCTTCAAGGCCTACCCACACCTGCAGCGTGATGAGGCCTTCCGTGAGGTCCGTCACATCAGGAATGGCGCTGCTCGGGCCCAGACCGCTGCGTCTCTTCGAGCACGGGCAGAGGCGTTGCCCCCTGACCAGCGTGTCGACTTTGTGGCCGACCAGCTGTGTCTCGCTCTCGCTAAAATTGTGGGCGCAGAGCCCGACCGCATCTCCCCGACTGAGAAGATTGATAGATACGCTCTCGATTCGATGACTTTGACGCAGGTCCGGGGGATCATCTTGCGAGAGATGCAAACTAGCTACCCACTGATGCGACTAATGCAAGGTCCAACGTTGAGGGACATCGCCGCGGAATCCCTAAAGGAGGAGTTGAGATAACTCTTGACTACTCTCGAATACGTTGTTCATGTTCCCAGTCTCGAGGTAGCATGTTTGTCACCATGTCCAGGCTGGCCGCACAGCACATGAGTACCATCCGCATGTATGAAACACAGAGTATGCTTGATTTCTGATTTATGGTTACTCAAGTTTGCCCAAGGCCCGAACTGTATCGGACAGCTCTCGCCAGTATTTGCTGGGCGGTTCCATGCATGATTGCCAAGCACAAGTCCTTGTTGTCCATCACAAAGTGTGCGCTGCATGCATTCACCAGACTATCTAAAAGATGAATTAATAGTTTTCAGCTTGTCTCAGATGCAGAACTAACCTGAACCGTATCCGTAGACTGCAGTGTTCATGGGTTATCGCGCTAAATAACGCGGGGGAAAGGCCGAGTGCCATAATGACACGAGCCGAGAGTCATGCGTGATGCCGTTGATCACGGCCCGTCCCTTTTGGGTATTCCTGGTTTAGCCGTGAGACATAGGCGGAGGGAAACCACGGCCGGTCCTGCAGTCGTATCGGTTTAGCGCGACCGGGGCGGCGTTTCCTTTCACCCGCGGACGCGACGGTGTAGTTGAGGTGGCGGGAGAAGCCACGCCACGCGTTCTGAAGCGAGCTGAGAACGACGCTATTCAATGTGATAGATCGTATCGATAGTTAAAATTCCCCCGTGCATGCGCCAGTTCTAGGCTCGAACGATTGAGTACCATCACGGTAGAGGTGGAAGACAAGGCGGACTTGCCACCATATACTCCGAGGTGGAAGTCTACTCGTCTAGAGCTCGACCTTAAATGCCCTTTCCCTAATATCAAGCGGATGCATCCACTTGGACAGAAGTGGGTGCTATGTGAACTCAAACGCCACCTCCCTGGAAACGTCGCCTGTCTTCGGCATCCCTTGGCTGTTGATTGATCTTGGCCCGAAGAATTCACCTCCCGAAGATGAGACCGCAGCCACCAAGACTAAGCTAGATATTATGCAGGAAAATACGACGTGGACTACTCTGAACTCGACAAAGTCGGGCCCGTGGCTGCGGCAGTGGAGCCAGGTCATATCAAAAGATGGCCGCGAAACAGAGTACATACACCAACAGATGTCACTCTGTTTCGCTGCTGTGAACGGCTATAGCAGTACAGAGTAAGCGGAAAACTTGATCCTAGTGCCATCCGTCATGAGTGCTAACAAGGTTCAGAGCATACACAACCTGAACATCACGGCGTCAAGCGTTTCGAACCACACGGAGCCATTGCTTCAATTCAATCGCGAATTGGATCGATATGACACTTTGGCGGTGCGAAGGAAGCTAGGAGCCGTCAGTTCCGAAGAAAGATTATCCGGTCCGAATCGAGAAATCTTTACAATCTCCGCGAAAGACATGGAGGCTTCTTTGGACGAGGTTCGAGGGAAGCCTACTGGGCCTCCCTATAAGAGCGGCAGCAAGAATTGGCTAACCCAGCTGACGCATCGTCACATACCAGTACTGGCCCTCTGCCCACTATGCTCCACTAATACTGCGACCCGGGCTGTAGGGCTCATTATGGCGCAGGTTTTCATAGACACACTAAACGAAACGGATTCGCCCGCCCTTGCTTTTCAAGCTTTAAACACGATGCCTCTTCGGCAGGCCTACTATGATCAGATCTCAGCTTTTGACCCCGCTGATGGTCCGGCCGTGGTAACTCGTTTTGAGCTTATCCAAACGCCACAATCGATTCGAGGTTTTGCTGCTGTGGTTGCTATAATAGTCGGCAATATGGGCCTTTTTATCGTGGTCTGCGGCTTGTTCCTGAGAATCACCAAATTTAGCCTCATTGGGAATGCCTGGCAGGCTATTGCGCAAGTCTCTCAGAGTTCCGAGACTCAGCAACTCCTTCAGCATGCTCTATTGGCGACAGACAAGGATGTGGACGACTGGGTCCGTGGGAGGACGTCGCCCGAGAACATTAGTCAATTCATGAAAGACTTGCCTCATGCCATTGCTCGCTTCTTCAGCAAGGAGAAGCCAGACAAGGAGGAGAGATTGTCTGTTCAGAATGGGGCGTTTGCAGAAGTGAGGTGGAGATGACGACTTTTCTTCGGCGTACCTCTATGAGCATGAGAGGCGGAACTAGGGATACCGGAGCGTATAAAGACGAGACTAGTATTTGGATTCGAAAAGGTCGATAGAATGAACACGGTGGCTCGCTCGGATAGGAACAGGGAGGGAGGTTTCCGGGAATCCAGTCTTAGATATTCTTGCACTAGCTTCAAGCTTGACGCCATGGTGCGGTGCTCAACGAAGAAAACTGCCATAGGTGTGCAAGATTTGAGGGTCACAGTCATTATAGGAAATCCATGCAAGCCATCTCGCCAAATCCCTAGCAAGCACATCGTGACGAGAGGAGACCCTTCCCGATGTCTTTGTGATCAAACAACCAGATCACTAGGCAAGTCAGGTGCAGTTTGAACTAGGGGATAACTCGTTAACTGGATAAACCCCTCTTTTGATCCTATTAGTCTGGTTTAGGAAACCTCGTTAACCCCAAGACTTCTGCTTATTATAGTAGCGTCTAGTTATTTAAACCACTCAGGCGCCGCTCAAACTTAAAACAAGGATCCCCCCGCTTTTGACAGCTGGCACATTTCCATCGACAATCCTGACCATGGCCGAAGCGCAGAATCCTGAGACACCCGCGATCGAGGCCGATGACAATGTAAGAATCCACCACAGATCGGGCGCCTTGCAAGTCTTCTGACAGCATTGTACTATCTCGCAGGCCGATAACGTGACGGTGGATGATGGCGACTCAGCCCTGGGAGTGGATGGAGCGAGCGACACCACGTCTCTGCGATCCAGCATTTTGAGGTATCGTGAAGAGAACGGCCGTACATACCATGCCTATAAGGACGGTGGTAAAGATCCCCCAGTCTTGGCTTGCAGATTTGAAGTGACACTGAGTTCACTGACTGAACCGATGCAGTCTATGTCTTCCCAAACGACGAGGTCTTGTTACCCCGCACTGCTGGACTCGGGCTTCGTGACTGACTTGACAGGAGGCAGACGGAAAACGAGCGACTAGGTAAATCAGCTTGGGCCCCAACTAAGACCCGTAAAGAGAGCTGATCAGACGCAGATATTCAACATCACTTGTTTGCCCTCACATTTGAGGGGAGACTACATGCCGCTCCGTTGACTCAGCCGCTCCGTCGGGCGTTGGATGCCGGTTGTGGCACAGGGATCTGGGCTATTGACTTTGGTATAGTTCAATCATCGTTGACAAAGCGGAATCTGAGTGTTCTGACAGACGTATAGCGGACGAACATCCCGAGTGCGAAGTGAGTCGCGGTCCAATGGGCTGGGATTGAGCTCACAACTGATCGTGTCGAAGGTTACTGGCGTCGATCTGAGTCCCATCCAGCCATCAGCGTAGGCACCGAGCAGACACGATGGGCATCCTCCTCCACACTATGCTGACATATATTCTAGCGTGCCGCCTAACGTCTCCTTTTTTGTCGACGATCTCGAGGACGTCTGGGATTACTCGACTAAATTTGACTTTATCTTTGCGCGCTTCCTGACAGGGTCAATCCGAGACTGGCCCAAGTTCTTTAATCAGAGCTTTGAGTATGAATGCTCCTGTTCTCGTTTCCCGCCCTTCTTTAACTAATCGTTATTATCAGGTTCCTTAACCCAGGCGGCAAGATCGAAATCATGGATATCATCTACCCCCCTGGATCTGATGACGGCACACTATCCGAGGACTCGGCGCTGTATAAGTGGGCTACGTTACTGCTACGCACCTTTACCGCGATGGGCTCTCCGCTTGATAGCGCGTTAAGATATAAGGAGCAGCTTGAAGCGGCGGGTTTTACCGATGTCAACGTGGTGCAGCGCAAGTGGCCGATGAATCGTTGGCCCAAGGCCAAGATATACAAGCAAATCGGTAAGACTCCGGGGGAAAGGTCTGCCTAATCTGACGCTCACTCACTCTTGGCTCTTAGGAACATGGGCCAATCAGAACACTATGGATGCCCTTGCGGCGATAAGCCTAGCTGTATTTACACGTCCCGAGGGGCAGGGGGGCCTGGGGTGGACGAGTGAAGAACTGGAAGTCTTTCTTATTGACGTCCGGAAGGATATTAAGGATCACACCATTCACTCATATTGGCCGATGTGAGTCTTCAGAACCGAACAACCATAAAATCCAAGAGCGAGCTAATCATCTCTCAGTTGGTCAGTATACGCTACGAAACCTGAGTGATAGGTAACACGGCAATCCGGTCCATTTTCATCGTGCTTGCCCATGGTCAGGTTAATCTCTAATCCAATAGCATTTAAGTTAGCCTACCATCATCAAAGAAAAATATCCGTCACCTTACTTTGCACCCCCGACATGACATTGACCTCTAGGCGAAAAGGTGGCAGACAAGGGTAAAACGTTGACAACCGGCGTTGTGGGAGGGTGCCCTGGCTTTGACCTCTTGCCGGGAGTATAGGTATCCCTAACAAGGCATTCATATACAGTGTGATATACTGATGCTCAACCCGGACGCTAGAACAACCCACGCACTGTAGAGAACTATAACGTCTAAAGCTAGCCAGCTAAAGAAAATAGATACCGATAGAAAGTGGGAATTTGAGTGCCATTCTGCTTCTTTACATGTTGCGAGTTCCTCGCGTTTTAGGCATAGTAGATTCCTGCTTGGCCTTATCCCGCAACAAACGACGAAGGATCTTTCCGGACTGAACATGGTTAGCAAGTATTCAATGTCACTGAGCTGAACCACTCACCCCGTTTCTGGGAATCTTATCCACGAACGCCACCCCACCACTCAGCCATTTGTACTCGATCAGCCTCTTCTCCACCCACCTCGCTATGTCCTGCTCAGTTGCATTCGAGCCGGGAGCTTTGACAACGTATGCGCGAGGGGCTTCGTCACCTTTGACCTGAACGGCGACGACACCGACGTCTGCCACATCTGGGGACTCGAGGAGTACTGCTTCCAGTTCCGCTGGAGCGACTTGAAGCCCCCTCACTTTGATCAGCTCCTTGACCCGGTCAACGAGAAAGATCTTTGCTCCAGGGCTATATGAATCCACATAAGCGACATCCCCTGTTTTCATCCATCTGGTGCCATCCTCATCCACAATCGTATCTCGTGTCGCTTCCGGGTTGCCCCAATAGCCTTTCATCAACGAGGGTCCGGTGAACCATACCTCGCCGGGCACATCAGGCCGGTCGATTTCTTTGTCGCCGTCCATCAACTTGAAAGTGCCATTTGGAACTACCTCCCCTACTGATGCCAGAATCGGAGCATCAGAAGAATCCCACACGGCTCCCGCACCTGCGAGTTCAGTCATGCCCCAGGCTTGTTGAATGCGAACATTGCCCTCAGGCCATAGCTGCTCAGCCTTACGGGCCGCTGCTGAAGAGAGAGGTGCAGTACCGGAGAAGATGTTCTTGACGCTGCTTAGGTTGTACTTGCGGGCAAGGGGGCTGCTCAACGCCTGAACAATTGGCGGCGCGGCAAGGAGTTCGGTGACACCAAAGCGCTGAATGCACTCAAGCATCTGGGGGAAATTAAATCCAGACATCATGTATGTTGTAGCCCCCATCTTTGGGTAGTCGACAGCATACACCGTCTGAGCCGCGACATGGTAAAGCGGTAGGAAACATAGGGTGACTTCAGGCTGCTCCTCTGCCTGCGCTTTTTTGCCCAGGTTGTGCCGAACGAGGGCAGCCTCGCCGATTGCAACATAGTTGGAGTGAGTGGTTTCGACTCCCTTAGGCAGCCCTGATGTACCAGAGCTATAGTTCAGGCAGCACGTTGTCGAGGCTGGATCCAGGGGTTCCACCCACTCAAACGACCGAGCCTCGTCATCGGCAGCAACGAGTTGACTCCAATGCTGGTCCTCCGGGTGAGCACTTGAACGTTCGTTCGTTGTTGAATTATCAAATACGAAAATCTGACTTTTCGGTAAACCAGCTTGCTCTGCAGCCTCAGTTGCAACATCCAGGACCTCAGACGCTGCAATGAGGAAAGATGGCTTGCTGTCTGAGAGCTGGTAGGCAAGCTCCTTAGAGGTGAATGAAGGATTTGCGCCGGTAAAAACCCCCCCGCTCATAATCACACCCATGAAAATGCAGGGGAACAGGAGATGATTGCCACTGAAGAAAAGAACTCTGTCTCCTGGCCGCAGACCGGCATTCTGCAGACCGAGGCCGATCCTTTTAGACCATAGTCGGTAACCCTCAAATGAAAGCTTATGACTGTCGGGTCGAGTGGCATCCACATATGCCGTAAAGTTTGGGAATGAGGCAGAGGATGAGCCAAAGATCCAAGTCGGTAGCGAGACTTCTTGAACAGCTACTGTCCAGCGCGAGGGTATCGGCATGTTGGCAATGCTGCTTGTGATGATCTGCAAGGCCTGTTCAGTAGTAGTCTTACAGAACACAAAAGAATGCCGGAAAGAGGATGATTGATGTAAGACTTGAGATATAAGCCGGAGGTACTATGCAGTAAACTGACCGATCTTATATAATGTTGCAAATAACATTGCTGAAGTGGAATATTCCCCGTTCGAGATGATGGTGAAACCAGCCACTTCCCTTGCGAATATGAACTTACATGATGCTGCAACAACTCTTGATTAAGTGGGCAACGCCCTACGAACGCCCTACGAGAAATCAAGGTGAAGCCAATTGCTATGTGTTCCGAAAACGAGCTGACTTGCGTAAGTGCCTGACTAAGTTTATTAGAATAAAGTATGAATCCCCAGCTTGCCCCGCGATCGTGCATTGTTCCCAGCACCCCTGGGCCCCCCAGATATCGATGACGGATCCAAGAGTGGCCCCCGTTACATCTGTGCTTGGTTTATGTGGGACAAGTGCCCAGGTGAGCATAACTCCATAATACGTGGTGCATAACTAGAGAAATAAGCATAACTCTCATTAATGATGTCACCAGCTGACCAGAAGAAGCGACACCACAACTCAGACACTGTTCGATGGTTGGTATATTATTCTGTGACATGGAATTCGTTATGACATCTCTCTTATATGGAAATTATTTGAATTGTTCTTATGACGCATCCCTCCCTTGTTAGGAAGACGGCGATACTCTTCGGTTAAGTATTTATGAGTTCGTTCCACCAGCCAATCGCGACGTGTTGGGAGGGCCTTTACCTTTTGACGACGGCTAACACGTACAATCAGTCTTGAAAAGCCTTCCCTAAAGGTGAAAAAAAAGAGTTATCTATCGCAATCTAAGAGAAAATCTAATCGTATATTGCTATTGTCTGTTGCTCGGCTACAATGAATTCATAAAAATGTCGCGGCTCTAGGGTAGGGTCTCGACATCACAAAAACTGACTTTGTGAGCTGCCTAGCGTGTCTATGATATCTGTTTATCAAGGTCATTAAGCAAGGCGGCACTGGGAATAGTGCGTCTATTATCTGGCAATTATTCCGGTTATTACTGGGTTAGTTACGTCTATTTTTAATATCGAGATGCGAGAGGATGAGGAGAAACTGGTGGTGATGTTTTCGGTTTCGTATTGATGATTGAAGCCGACGCTTACAAATCAGCATTCCAGCACGATTGCTCTGTCTCGGCGTATCATCGGTTAGTTCTTCACCAATATTCTCTTCAGTTCGTTTTGGCCGATGTACAACCTGGTATCAGCTGGATAGTGGGGAGATAGTTCCGCATATTGGAGCACCCCGGCTCGGACTCTGGGACTCTCCTTTGTTTCTCTCACGATATTGCGTCAATGAATATCAGCCTGGCGCGTTCTGCGGTAAGCCGACCGAGTCCACGCCAGCCCCTTTCATTGGCGTAAGCGGACAAGCGACATTGGGGGCCCCCAACTCCCCGAGTCACTTCTTGTTCCACGTCGTAGACATGGGAAAGTTATCTCAGTTCCAGTCTTGACTTGGCGTCAGCTACGAGGGTTCAAGGGCTTGCAAGTAGCTGTTCGTTTCTAATTTGAGTCGTCGTGATCTCTAATACATCTCAAATGCGAACATCAAAGTCACAAGACGACAACACCGCCAAAGACCAGGGCCTGTAACAGGCAGTCGAATCCTGTGGTGTAGCGGGTTCCTGAATTACTAAGGAATTCGATTACACTGGATCAGCCAAGTCTGTCAGCCTCTTTTTGTTCTCACCAAGCAGCAAGTCCGGCCTCTCGGCGCAGCACACTGCCCGCAACCCTCTTCGGCGATGGCGGGCTCTAGCGTGGGAAAACCCGAGGATGTTGCGTTACCCCGCCACCTCCGAGGTCGCCGCCAAGGTGGTGGCGCCTTTGCTAGTGCTGATCTCACAGCGGAGAGAACAGCCATTTTCGGGGAACTGGGGCGCAGCCCAAATGCCCGCTGATGTGTGAGAGAGCAGGCTAGGATAGGCTTAAATTTAGTGGCACTGAAAATAGCAACGATCAGTTTTGCCTCTCCAACTAATGCAGCTGTCAGATCGGCGTTCAGATCGGGCTTCTGGTCTGTGGGCTATGCCGTCTAACATGAGGCTTTGATGGAAACCTCACAGGAATAGCTATCACAAAAGAGAAGAGCACGAAAGGATATATAAGGCGTGATAAATGCCCACCATTGAGTTCGTTTTATCATCACAACCATCACACCATCCTCATCAACCTTATTCTTCTCCCCATCCAACAAGCAAAAACATCCAAACACAACCAACTTATCAACTCGACATCGTCAACTTCCTTTAATTTTATACTCCTTCTCATCCATCTAAACCCTCTTCACGATGCGCTACTCCTACACTCTCCTTGCCTTTGCCGTTACGGCTCTGGCACTTCCCACTGCCAAGCCCCCAGCTGATGACGGCTCATGGGCACCCGGCAAGTACGAGGGCGAAGGAACCAAGTACGATGATGGCAAGTGGACACCGAGCAAGTACGACAAGACAAAGCGAGAGGACGATGGAAGCTGGCACCCTGGAAAGTATGAGGGTGAGGGTACTCCCTATGACGACGGGAAGTGGCACTCTAAGTCCAAGAGGGGCGATGATGGCAAGTGGAGCCCGGGCAAGTACGAGGGGAAAGACACCCCTTTTGATGATGGGAAGTGGACTCCCGAGAAGTACGACAAGAAGCCCAAGGCAAAGAGGGAGGATGACGGAAAGTGGCACCCTGGCAAGTACGAGGGCGAGGGAACCGGACATGATGACGGGAAGTGGACTCCCGAGAAGTACGACAAGAGGAATGATGATGGCAAGTGGCACCCTGGGAAGTACGAGGGCGAGGGCACTGGTCACGATGACGGGAAGTGGACTCCCGAGAAGTACGACAAGAGGAATGATGATGGCAAGTGGCACCCCGGCAAGTACGAGGGCGAGGGTACTCCTTATGATGATGGAAAGTGGACTCCTGAGAACTAGATGACTTAGACTTGCATTTTCATTGGGCATTAGAATGGTGGATTGGCTGTATATAGAGGTTACATTAGACTGTACATATAGACATCTTAGAATTAATATCTTTAGAATATAGAAAACAAGAACCATACCTACGCGATTTACTACACAGATACAAAGCAGAGCCTCGGGTTATTATCGCTTCGAGCCGCAAAGGAGTTGAGATTTTCCGAAGAGAGTGTAGTATTGAGGCTTTGACTAGGAATCCAATCTCCAGACGGGCTTTAATCCTTGCTAGGAACGGCTAGCCTACACGAAGGACTTGCCGTGCTTACTTGCGAGTACAGCGGTACATGACACTCTGCCCTCCTTTCAGTTGGGCGCTCAACCTAGACCTTGTCCTGACTGTTTTCTTGCTAAAGATGTCAAAGCACTTGTAGCTTCCTGAGACGCCCAGGTCGCCAAACGAAGCCGCAACCTTCTCAGTGCCCGAGGGGCCATAATTTGCCAGCACAGCGATGAATTCTCCAGACGGAGAGGGACCTGCAATCCACGCATTCTGGGCAAGCCATGCGTTGCCGCCAGAACCCGGGTTACGCGGCTGCATGGGGTATCTGGCAGTGAACCTCGCAGCGGAGAGCGCATCCTTGTCGTTCAGCAGCGCCAGGCCCTGGCGGTCGGGGCGCTCCAGGTCATCGCCGAGGTTCAGCTCAGCGGAGCTGCCAATCCAGTGGATAAAGACAGACTTGCGCTGGTCATAGGTCAAGCCGCTGAGGTCTCCGCTGTTCAGCACGTACATGGTGTCGAGGTTGGGGTGTGTGCCGATGGTGTGATAGTTGGCGACGGCGGCGTTGATCCATTCACGGTAGTTTTGCAGCGTGCGAATGACAGTGCCCCAGGAGGTGAATGGTGTATATGAGTACGTTTGGATGTCCTGGTCTACGCGCATGGAGTCGGCGTTGGCACGCCAGATGTCAAAGTAGGGCTTGCTCCTGTCTAGCTTCCAGGAGATACTGAGGGTGATTTTGCGACCTGTTTTCTTGATGGCTCGGTGCCACATCTGAACCTCAGGGCTCTCGTCGGGAGGAAGGTTGACGCCGTTCTCGTTGGAGCCGGGAGTGATGAAGTCGAGTTTGATGTAGTCGACGCCCCTGCGTCCAATGTCAGATCCTGCACTAGAAATAATCGGAGTCATGCATACCAGCCGGCAAACAGTTTGGCGTTGGAGTCGATCCACTTGTGAGTATCAGGATGGTCGTACTTCAGCTGGCACCGAGCAAGTCCGTTGGAGATGCCGCAAATGTCCCTGATCTTGGTGTTTGTGCCCTCGATGGTCTTGTCAAGGTCCGTTAGGAACGCACCAGGAACAACGTAGACGCCCATGAGCAGGCCCTTGCGATGAAGGTACCTGGCAAAACGAGGAATGTCAAACTTGTTAGCGTCGTAGATGATCCGGCCGTATTTGTCACCGTGGTCACCGACGGACCAGCCAGAGTCCAAGCCGCACAGCTTGTAATTACCCTTGAGGTCACTTGCCAGGCGGTCACAGATGCCTCTTACGTGATCTTCATTGAAGTCGCTCTCGTTGAGGTACTTGCCCGCCTGGGTACCCCAAGAGTTCCAACCGCGGACGGGGTCAGTGGTGCCATCGGGAGTGATTCCGATCTTGACAACTTTCAGCGAGGTAGCTGAGACGGTTGCAGCAAAGAGCCATAGGCTAGTGAGAGACGGAAGCATCATCTTGAAAGTGTTGACTGTCAGGATGGTGCCGATGTTGAGTGTGAGGGTGGCTTGTGAGTGCGACGGAAACCAGCTCAAGTGGCAGCATCCATCTCTTAAGTACCTGAACCGCGGTTAATATCATCGCATGAGTACCTCCAAAGTCTTAGGCCCTCAATTCCTTGGGGCAAATGATAACATCTCGGGAAACGGCGAAAAATTCGGGCAGAAAATCGGACCTATTAAAGGTGCAAACATTTACCTCAGGCGCTTCCTCCACCCCCGATCCGGGGATTCTTGGAAAATGGCATCCGCGATTGCCTCAAAGTGATGCACGCATGGATTTCCCCTCAATCCTAGGCTGGGGTGCATTGGTCTCACGGTTAGGTTGATGGGAACGTTCAGAAGGCTAGCTGTTCGGGGTAATTTTCGGCGCCGGTTTAGTATTTCGAAAGAATATAGGCCAGGATGATCTGGTAGTGCCCGGGCCGTCCACTTGGGGCTTCGGTTGCCAGAGCCGACGCGAGGAGGCAAGTAGTGTAAGTACTAGTAAAACTTTCACTTGCGTGCATGGGATTATCTAACAAGGGAT
>JAVIXY010000335.1:0-26441 GCA_033030565.1 Fusarium nematophilum | reverse complement strand
TGGGATTGACTTACCCAGATGTGGGAGATTTCAAGGCTGAGGATGAATGGACTGCAGGAAAACGACTTTTCTAGATTCTCCAAGCAGACTTTGGGGTCATTATATAGAGTACCGAGAAAGTCAAGTCTGCAGTGTGTGGATAGTGAAAGAATCTATAAAGTAGTAGGCTGTAGAAGAGAAATGTCTAGTCTATAAGCTGGCTGGATGGCACTCGGCTGGAAACCCCAAACGCTGCCCACCTAGCCCTTGTATCGAACATGTATCCGGAAGTAGCCAAGTACGCTGAGTAGCCCAAACTGTGTGTTGTCTCGTCGGCTTCAACAGTTGAGCGCTGCCACATAGCAACTAGCAAGGGCCAGAGTTGGGGTCGGCACTATAGTTTATCAGATACACAACTCGTACACGAACAGGCAAGACGAACCTGAACTCCCAGTTATCGTACGTACGGCGCCCCCCGCGAGAGCATCCCTCAACCTCCGTGTTGAGGTAGTAGTAGCAGTCTCCTGTGGTGAGGGCCGCGCCGCTCGACGCCACGCGCTTGATCTCAAAGTCGACGTGCAGTCCGCTGCCGACCTGGACGCAGGCAGTCTTCTTCTGCTTGCCGCTGTAGGAGCCGGCGAGCTTGCTGGACTTGCAGATGGCGTCGCGCATGATGGACTGGACCTGCGGGATGGTACTACCCCAGGAGGCGCCGCTGTTGTGGCAGGCTGCGTTGGAGACGGCGGCGAGGGGGAGGAGGGAGAGGATGAGGGTTGGGAGATGCATGGTGGCGATTTTGGTTGAGAGAGGATGATGTGAGTGAGTGATAGGGTTGAGTGGGAGGAGAGGGAGGTGTCGAAGGCCTGCTTTATATATCTTTAGGATCTTGTAGGGAGCATCATCTAACTTTACTGTATCTATCCCGAAGTTAGAAAAAGGCCACTATCTAACCGAACAGAGATAAGTAATCACGCATCTCACAGACTTCACTCATTGCCCTGTCCTCGAGTCCAGGGTGGGCCGCAGCGTTGAGACGAGCAATTGCTATAAGCAGCCACGCTCCACAACCAAAAGGAGACAAGTGACGCCCAAACACGCAGTCGAGAATCAAGAGCCAATAGAGAAACAAAGCGCCTCGGGGAACACACAGATTTGAGAGGGGTACAGACATGGAACATTAGCGCTTACGGGGCCTATCTGCATCCTGGTCACGACACCTCGCTCTGCCCCACACGCGTGGTATCCTCAGCCGCCGAGACTGCACGTCGAAGGAAGATGAAGTTCTTTAGAAAGGCTGCATGCATGGTTAAATCTGAAACTCAATAGAGTCTCGGCTAACGTACTGATGTATACTTCCATCTGGTAGCAGCCGTAGCTGAACGTGGCACGCATCAACTGAGCCACAAAGTACGACCGCTCAAGCTTGGTCGAGCTTGCAAGGCCAACAAGATTCCTACACTGATTTCAGTATTCGCGGCGACAAGGAGTGGCCAAGAAACGTACACCCATAGGTGCAGGTATGGAAGACCCGCCCAAGACTTGAGGTTGATGAATCGGAGATTCTCGTACAGGAGGCGCATGTCTGCCCAGTTGGAGCTGTCGTGGAAGCCGGCCCTCTTCCTGATGGCTCTGCCTACAGCGCGGGATGCTATCGCGCATGTTTGAAAGACCAGACCAGACATGTCATGGGCGGGAATCACCCCGTCAGCCACGTCGTCTAGGTTTATGGGCCTGTCGATGGAGGAGGCTCCATTCCTAACCCCCCGGTCACAAAAGCTCTGGATGTCATGATAGGACCGAATCAGCAGCTGCTCAAGTCTCGTGGAGAGTTCCGGGCCAATGAACTCGGCGACAAGTGAAAAATCTTCTTGGTCGCAACGCAGCAGAGGCGAGCTGAGAATGTGGTTGCCCAGCCGCTCCGTAGTCTGCACATGAAATACGGGGCGTCCAACCGTGCTGAACGCCAGCTTTGTGTCTAGGCAGATGCACTGAAGGAGATCAGCCCTACAAGAAGTTAGCCAGGGGCCACGGAGCACCGCCTCGGGACCTACATGATGACAATAGCCTGCATGGGTGGAGGCATCTTCTGCAGCCCGCCTCGGGTCTTGATGAAGCGCTCAACTGCGGCGAGGTGGGTAATTGTGTAGGGGCTGAATCGGACCATCTATGGGAGGTTGACATTAGCCTATTAGGCAGGTATCTTTTGGAGAGAACATGAGCACCTCAAACATGCCGAGGATGGCCACCGGGTACACAACCTGGTACAACTCGGCGTTGGTCGCCGTATCGAGAAAGCCGTGGAGCTCACGGACGGCGTTCAGCTCGTAGAACGGGTACGAGATGTCACATGTGCCGCGGAATGCGTCTAGGATACCCGTTGTGATGAGCCAGCCGATGTAGATGCAAGCCGACTTTGTCATGTCGGGCCTGAAGAAGTTGGGCCTTTGGAACCCGACTAGGATGAACGCCTCATCCAGGTACGAGGAGTCTTGACGCAGTCAGGATTTAGTAAAGGGGGCAGGATTGTTTGGCTGGTTCTGGGGGCTTACAGGCGCCGCAGCGGGACAGGTAGTCCTGGAAGATCCGCGCGTGGATCCCTGTTGGGTGGAAGCCCGCTGGGCCCATGTCTCGTGGCCGCGGCAGGATAGGCACCAGACTCCGTGTGGCATGGCTGGGAGTTCTACGGCTCAGAGAGGCCTCTGGGGCATCGTCCGCGTCTGTGGTGCGAGGTGCCGTGGTCCTGTTCATGTTAGCCGGACAAGATGACGAGCGTGGGCAAACAAAGGAAATACTCGGCATTCCCCGGATTAGGTCCTGACTCTGAAAGCTGCAAGGTCTTCTCTTTCGTCCCGTTAGCAGAGGAGTCTGGGTTTGAGCCGCCCAACTCACTCTGATTCGTGGCATGCTTCATCCTTGCCCGCACCGAGACCATAGCCCGAGACCGAACGACCAGTTTCTGGTCCTTGTTCAGCCTCGGCCCCTCGTAATTAACAAAAATGTCAGATTTGCGACCCATCGTGCATGAACGAGAAAACGCCAAGGGGAAAATGAAGCCGTGATGGTCGAGTTGTCGTCGGAGAATGTGGGAGAAGCCGGCAGTTAAAGTGATTGGACCTTGCAGCGTTTCCCCCTTTGGGAAGCCTCCGATGGCTAAATCCATGGGTCTTCGGGGTCTCGAAGCGCGGCCGCGCTTAGGCCGGGGTGATTCAGCCGCTTGAGACTAAACGTGATGACCCAATCACGGAGATCTTGGCATTTCAGCGTTTGCCTAGTACGGTTAGGTGGAGGATGACAGCCGTTTTGTCAGCCCTGTCAGCTGAGGGGACTTGCATGATGGCTTGACGGGTCCTAAGGAAGCAGCAGTGGGACGGTAAATTGGCGCTGCTGGACCATGGTGAAGAAATTTGCCATGCTGTCATCGTGGGGACGATGGGTTTTGACACTAATGATATGATGGCGGTGTTGGGGGCCGGACAGCTGAACTGCGGCCGAGGATATTTCGATCGATTTTTGTGCCCGGAAGAAGAGTCCCAACAGAAACTTCACCTTCTTTAGACTCACCGATTCTCTAGCATAAAGCAGCTCCACACTCCTTTACCTTCCCCCTCGGCCTTGTCTTTCCTGCTCTACCCCCAGTCTTGTCTTTCTAATCATGCTTCCCTCACGTTCCATCGGCATAACTGCAATTATTTGTGTCGGCGTCGCCAATGCCGCTCCCCTTCCACATACCCTCTCTCAGCATCCTGAGCAGTCCGTCTCCGTGAAAAAGCACCAGGAACGTGACGATGACTTCCCTCTCACCGTTCCCCCGACACGGTCTTTCTACAACATCCCTCCAGAATCGACTGGTGTGGCCTTTCGGCCTTTTATTCCTGCACAAGGCGATGGCTATGTATTGCCTCTGGAGAACAAGGCAGGAGAAGAAGATGCCGTCACAAAACGCGAGGATGACGCGCTCACTGTTCCTCCCACTCGAGTCTACTACCCAGAGAATCCTCCCGCAACCTCGGATGTGGCCTTCGACATTGCGCTTCCGGCAGATGATGGTGACGCTTTCGCTTTACCTGTTTTAAACAAGGCAGAAGAGAAAAAGGATGCCGCTGAAAACAATGGCAAGCGGGAAGCGCAATAGAAAGCTCCCCCGACGCGAGCCTACATCCCCCGTCCCCCTGCATCTTCGGTAGTCCAGGCCTTCCGTCCTCTGCTGCCCGTTGCTGACGAGAGAGAGAAGCATAGTACCCCTGGCACCTTATGTAAGGGGACATGTAAACTCCTAAATTGAGTTGGGCTGAAAACCCGGTCCTGACGCCACTTGTTGCGGAATACATATTCCGCCACGGTCACAACGACTCGGCATCCCTCGCGAACTTGTTCAGGAGCCCGTAAAAACAGGCGCTATTATTAATCAGTAGCAGGCATGAATTACAAATCTAATAATTCAATGTTCAGATCTGGTCAAGCGCGATCTCGTCATCCGGTTCATGGCAGCTTGTCGATAGGCCAGGCCGGCAGCTTTCTCAGATGTCAGGCTAATGTCCTGGGCTGAGGAGCAAAAGCTGTGAAGAGAATAATATCCCTTACACCTGAGAAGTTCTGGTAGAAGATTGAATTGAAGACTTTGGACGGTAGACGACGGTAATTCTTCTTTACTCACGGATCCTGATCGAATAAAAGGGGCAACTCTTGCGCGGATTCATTAGTTCCTACGATCAGTGCCCCCCCTCGTTGTGGATCTCCTTCTAGTGTTTGATTTGTAAGTAATTATCACAAATCAATTCAGTCGTGACGGGTACAAAAGCAAACGGCGACATTTAACTACAAGGGACGATGTTTTCAGGGCACTCTCAAGGACGTCCAACAGTCTCCAACTCCCCATCGAGGAAGAAACAGGTTCACATCGTCACAAAGAAACTGTCAATTCTCAGCCCGTTATTATCCCCATTCTTATTCTCCTGCCTTAGAGTCAGCCCTTTGTTTGCGGACGACTTCAAACTGCCGTCCCTTGAAGCGCCAGGACACTATGCCCTCAGCCCTAACAGATTCTCCCATTTGGTGGCTTGCTAGGCAAGTTTTTGGCAAAAATAGACTCAGCTACTACGAGGAGGAAGACGGGTTCTACGCCCGAGTACGCAGCCCGGGTTGGGATCGTTGCTTTGACACCCTTGAGGACTCCGTAGCCACTGGCATCCTGTCAGGCTGCGTGGACGAGGAGAATGCCCATGCCGAACGCATGGAGGACGCTGATGCCTCCGAGGAGCAATTCACGCCGACCTTCACAGCACTTCCAGAGCCAGAAAAGACGATAGGCGGCAGAGGCGGCGAGAAGGTCCTGATTGTCGGTTGGTACAGCGAGGCCGACCCAGCAAACCCCATCAACTGGCCCGGATGGAAGAAAGCCATCGTCATCTTCAACATCAACTTTACCGCATTTGTCGTCTACATGGCCTCAGCCATCTATACACCCTCTCAACCTGGAGTGCAAGAAGCCTTTGGCGTATCGTCCACGGCATCAACCCTGGGAATGGGCCTCTTCATCGTCGGCTACGGCAGCGGGTCGCTGTTCTGGTCGCCCGTGTCGGAGATCCCGGCTGTCGGGCGCAACGCCCCCTACATCCTCACGCTGGCGGTGTTCCTGATCCTCTCCGTTCCCACGGCTCTCTCAGACAGTTTTGGGATGCTCCTCGGTCTGCGGTTCTTGCAAGGCTTCTTTGGATCCCCGATCTTGTCTACTGGCGGTGCTTCACTGAGTGACATTGCCGACTCGTACGCAAAGCCCTACTCGCTGTACACGTGGGCTGTTGCGGCGCTTGCTGGACCGTCTGTTGGCACTATCATATCTGGGTTTACTGTGCCTGAGCTTGGTTGGAGGTGGAGCTTATGGGAAATCCTGATTATCGTGAGCCCTGCCCTGGTTCTCATGGTGAGTTGGGCTTTTTAAGTGCACTCTTTGTTTCCATGACGGCTGACCCAATCCAGCTATTTCTCCCCGAGACCTCGACGCCTACAATCCTCTACCGCAGAGCAAGGATGATTCGAAAAGCCACAGGGAGCGACCTCTACGTCGCCAGATCAGAAATAGAGGCGAAGAACATCACCCTCATGGACCGCTTCTACGGGTCCCTCGTCATCCCCTGGAAGATCAACCTCCTCGACCCGTCCATCATGTTCACCAGCGTCTACTGCGGCCTCATCTACGCCATATTCCTCTCCATGTTCGAGTTCTTCCCCATGGTCTACGGAGATATATACGGCATGACCTCCGGCCAGATTGGCCTCGTCCTCTGCTGCAACATTGTGGCCGTCACCGTCGCGGGCATCCCCTATCTTGCCTTTGTCTACTACAAGGTCAACCCGTCGATCAGGAAGGGCAAAGAAATGTCGCCCGAGCGTCGCCTCCTCCCAGCTCTGCTCGCCGCTGTGCTGATCCCCGTAGGAATCTTTCTGTTCGGATGGACCTCTCGGAGGTCGATCCACTGGATGGTGCCGACTGTGGGTGCGGCGCTCACGACAGCTGGCTTTGCTATTGTTCTTCAGACGATATTTGTCTACATAACGCTGGCGTATCCGCAGTATGCGGCGTCACTTTTCGCGGGCAATGGCTTTATAAAGGGGATTGTGGCGTTTGGCGGTATTCTCTGGTCGCATCCGCTGTATAGCCAGCTTGGTCTGGCGAAGGGCATGTCGCTGCTTGGTGCGCTCTGCGCGGTGTGCGTTTCTGGGATATTCGTGCTGTATGCTTGGGGAGAGGAGCTTAGAAAGAGGAGCAGGTTTGCAACCTAGTTTGGTGTGGTAGTTGAAATCAGGATGTTGCTGGAGGTGACATGTTACTTTGTTGTGCGATCTGGATGGTCAAGTGCGTGGTGAACCGCCTTGTTTGGAATGCCGCCGAGATCTCGCCTAGAAAGAGATGATGCCCTTATGAATGGATATATATTTCATGATTGTAACTACTGTAGACTGTCGATCAGGTTATGCATCTTCTACGACGCTCCGACGGTATGCTCGAATCGCCCACTCGGCCAACTCAAATACCCCCTTTCTTTCACGAATCTAAAAATGTGACCCGGTGACGGCTGTGATGGTGCAATATTTCCTTTAATACCGTTCCATTCCATCCCTATCCGCTGCGCTCCAGCGTCCCTGGTACACGCTGAAGCCTCGCAGTCCGTGAGCCTTGGCGTACTCGTTGCACTTGACCACCACCCACGCGGGGGTATCCGAGACGCCGAGGTAGAGGACTTTGCCTTCCCGGATGAGGTGGTTGAGTGACTGCATCAGCTCCTCAACAGAGGTAACCATATACCAGAAGCGGACGTAGAGCACGTCGATGCAGGAGGTCTGCAGCTTACGCAGAGATGCCTCTCGACCGAGAGGCAGAGCGACTTGGAGCCGTTGCCGCCAGAGCATAAAAAGGTATAGGACTCTTGGGTTTGCGGGTATTTACTCCCTACGTGTGATCCATCCTACTTGTCCGAAAAACGCACCCTTGCTCTCTCATACCTTCAGGCTTCCTCGCCAGCAGCAACCCATTGCTCAAACGCACTCTGAACAGTCAAAGGCTGCAAATGACCAAAGACTTCCTTAATCGAAGTCCCGGGATCAAGCTGTCCCAGCCCATCAGCGACCGCCGAGCCTAGCATCGCCAGGTAGCTGACGAAGACATCCTCGGACTCAAAGTGGCTATCGAAGACTCCCGTCTCCCCAGGCTTAGGAAGCGCCGTCGCAATCCCCCTGTCCAGCTCCTCCTTTGGATCGTACCTCTTCTGGAACGGAGCACCCAGCGCCTTCTCGGCAACGGCGACAACTTGGTTCAGCGTCAGCTGATCCGCAAAGGCGGAATAGCGCTTGCGCCACGAGGGGAGGCCCAAGAGCGCGGCTACAAAGTCACCAATGTCTTTGGTATGTGTGAAGGCGATGGGCTGGTTGCCGTCGCCGGGGAGAACAGCAAGTCCGCGGCTCAGGTCTACCCACAGGGTTTGGACTTCCAGGTGGGATGGGATCCGAGGCCATACGAACAGGTCGAGGAAGATGCCGGTGTGTATCAAGGTGAACTCGAGGCGGCTCTTTTCCAGGTACTCGATGGTCTGGATCTTGAACGGGAATGAAATGCTCCGGCCGGTGTCCCTGGAAAGAATGTCAGGATATAAGTCCTGGGTGGTAAAACAACGATTGGATGAGACTTACTCGGGGCGGACGTAAAATCCAAACTCGCTAGGAATAAAGCGTTTGACGGAAGACGACGATTCAGCAGCCTTGATGAGATTCATCTGGGCTTTGTGGTGATCCTCTGTATAGACACCCATCGCGGAGACGACGGTGTGGATGTTTTCCTTCTCGAGGACTCTCTGAAGACCCTCCACGTCGTTGTAGTCGACTGTGATGACGTCTGAACGCCCCCTGTTGCTTCTACTCAGGATCACGTAGTCATGCTCGCCGTGGGCACGGATTGCATCGACGATGGCCATGCCCATGCCACCTAAGCCACCAGCGACTGCGACTCGGACCATTGTGAGTAATGCGTAAAGAGTGCCTGTAACTGTGTACAGGGACTTGTAGTAAATGAAAAACTGGCGAATGTGCTTGTAGGGTCTTAAGCTACATCCTACCTGTGGCGCCCTTTAACTTGAGCCTTCGTTGTTAGCTATTATTAATGCAACTTTCTGTCGGCAGCAAGATTGGCGAGGTTGATGCTGTGAAAACCACGGAACGGGCACTTGTTGCTTCCGGCACACCGAATTTGAGAATAGTAGAGCCTGCCGAGGGCCGCGACCGGGGAGGGTCTAACATGATGATACGTTTTAGGGGACCGAGTGACAACCTGCTCAAACATCCCGAACGCATTGTAAATCAAGGTGGGGTAATCTCTAGCTAAAAAAAAAGCCTATATGTTAA
Organism: Fusarium nematophilum; assembly: GCA_033030565.1. Lineage (NCBI taxonomy): Eukaryota > Fungi > Ascomycota > Sordariomycetes > Hypocreales > Nectriaceae > Fusarium > Fusarium nematophilum. The sequence goes on along the minus strand of JAVIXY010000335.1, from coordinate 17,570 downwards.
GAAATTCATGTGTCCCACTTCTGGCGGTGACCGGGGACGGACATGTCGAGGAGTCCGGGCGGGCGAACAAGCCGGCTCAACTGCCGCCCGTGTTATTAATGTGATTCCACTATGGTCTGCATCCCACACCAAAGACCGGTAGTTGAAACTAAACAAGTACCTCCTGAGGAGCGACAAGGCCATCGCTGAGCTGTCCGACATGATAATAGCCACTACGAACCCATTTGAAGGCGAGCGGTTTGAAAAGTTCAGGGCGCTCGCCGCAGCTGCAAAGGCCGGCGGCGGTTTGGTCATCGGTCAGGTCTGGAGTCTGTTGAGGTTGACTTTGGGCTGAGCCATGCTATTGCCAGGACCCAGATTGCGCAGACTGTCATGGGAAAGGAGCCATCGAGACTTGATGATCAGGAGGTTGTGGATAGGTTTGCTGTTGACTGGGGGAAGTGGCTTGAGAGGACGTCTGGGGACTCTGGGATGCTGGAGGGTCCGATTATTGTTCATTATTCGGGACCGACAGTCCCATATGGAGTTGTTGGTTCTTCGTAGTAAGATGGGTTAGATGGGATGTAGTACCCAACCAGGAGAATACAGGCCATGCAGATTTCTGCTCCAGATGAGATGTCACCAGTTGGTAACAATTCAGAAACAGAGTCGTAGAGATGGTCACAATTATCGAGATAGTTCAGATCAATACAAGCAGATGGTATTGGATTTAGACCCAGACCAAAAGGTAAGCACCTTACAGAAGGTACCAGCACAATCGGCCTTATCCACTTCTGACAGACGGCAGCCGGATTTGGCCTTGGATAATCAATTCCCGGATAATCTATTCGCTTAATTCAACTCTATACAAGCCACTTTCATTCCTCATAATGCACCGCCTGTACCTGCTGACGATGGAGGCGGGTCCTGCTCCACCATCCGGATCGTCGGGCCGACATGCCTGGGTACTCAAAGGCAGGAAGAAGCCAGACTGTCACTTGACCTCACTTGACCTCTAAATAACATCTTCAAGACTGCAATATTCCTGACCATCCTAAACTTCTTCCCTCATTCCTATCACAGTCATGGCCAACACAGAAAAGGACGCGGCGTTGATCGAGGTCGCCAAGACCCTGGATAACGTCCCGTGGTGCGACGACTACGAAAAGATGATCTCTGGCGTCCTGTGCGTGACTCAGATCCCGCAGATAGCAGAGTGAAACTGACATAGAGATCATCCAGGTACAATGCTCAGGTCCCCGAGCTGGTCAACGGACGCTTCCACGCCCGCCGGATGATGCACAAATACAACAACCACTTCCCCGATGACGCCAGCCCGGAGTCTCTCACCGCAGACCGCGAGCAGATGCTCCAGCAGATGTTTGGTAAGGTTGGTAAGGGTGCATTCATCGAGCCCCCGATCAACATTGACTACGGCTGTAACATTTCCATCGGCGATGGCTTCTACTCCAACTTCAAGTGCGATTCCCCGCTGTTGTCAAACTGGACTAGCTGACGAGATTAAGCCTGGTGATTCTCGACTGTGGACTCGTCACCATTGGAAACCGCGTCATGTTTGGCCCGTTTGTCTCAATCTTTGCGGCGACTCACGAGACAGAGGTGCAGTCCCGGCGTGATGGCGTCGAGTATGCGAAGAGTGTCACCATCGGGGACGACTACTGGATCGGGGGCAACACGACCATCATGCCGGGTGTTACTATTGGCAAGGGATGCACGATTGGCTCTGGGAGTATTGTGACCAAGGATATTCCGGACTTTTCTGTGGCTCTTGGGACCCCGGCAAGGGTCATCAAGAAGGTTGAATCGGTGCCAGATTTGTGAGTAGGCCAACAGGAGGTTGGTTCTTGCTGGGATTTGGAAGATGGTGAGGAAAACATGGATAGAACTGTACGAGCCGTAAGAATTGATACTCAGTAGATGTTGAGCTGCGAGCTCATTGTCCCTCACTCTTCTTATCAGTCCCAACAGGAATCATCAAGCAACTCATTCAAATACCACCCGCCACCAATTCTTCCACCCAGTCTTCCCCGTCGCAGGCCCATCATTCGCCCACACCTCCTCCATCCCACTCGTCAAGTCAACATCCCCGGGTGCATACATCCAGGCATCCCCGCGCCCCGCAGTACACTTGTGGCTAAAGTAGAACATCAGAAGGATAGGGATGCCGATGTACGCGGTAATAAAATTGGAAGTGTTCCAGTGCCCATCGATAAAGTTGACAAAGCCATTGAGCAGCATGAGAACCCCAGGGCGGAACCGCTGACGTACGGCATGACGGGCTGGAAAACAGACCTGTAGGGCCACTCCTCGACGTTCTGTGCAGTCGTCGCCTTGCGGTACCGGAGGTAGATGAAGCAGACGGAGATCCAGCTCATGTAGCCCCCCGTGTTGATCAGGTTGACGAACCAGTTGAACACGGTGGCTCCGGAGGATGACACGTTGAGGAAGGCGAGCAGGCTGAAGCTGGCGCTCGCGATGACTGCCATGTAGGGGATGCCGCGCTTTGTGCACCGCTTGAAGATTGCTGGAGCGCTGCCTCCCACGGCCATGGAGTGGAGCGCCCGGCTGGCCATGTAGAGGTAGGAACTCCCCGCAGATAGCGTAAATGTCAGGATGATGGCGTTGATGACCGAGTCAAGGCCCCTGATGCCGGCCTCCCTGGCCCCGATAGCCCACGGGGATGCGGTGACGCCTCCCCCGCCTCCGAGAAGACTGGAGTTGTCGCTGCGGACGATCAGCTCGATGAAGAACGCGCCGAGGATATAGAAGAGGATGAGGCGGTAAAAGTAACGCTTCCCAGCCTTGGGGAGGTTCTGCCTCGGCCGCTCCATCTCGCCGCCCGTGATGACGAGCAGTTCGGGGGCAAAGGCAAAGGCAAAGATGGACAATGTGGTGGTTGCGATGAAAGCAACCAAGCGACCGGCATCACCAGAGACGAGGTGCTCGTTGACAGGCCCCGGCTGGGTCCAGTAGCGGAATCCGAGGGCGTCGCCGTTGGACCCTCCGCCGCAGACCAAGACAAGCGCCATGATCAGAAGGCCGGTTCCGATGGTGCCGCCGAGGGCTATCATCTGGGCGTGGCGGGACTTGAGGCCGCGCTTCGTGTGGGCGACTGGGATGTCCACGGCTTGCTTTATGGAAGGGCGGTGTTTGGCTTTCAACCTTGGAGTCCATGTCTTTGGTTTCGTCCATACTGTTGATGAAGTGGGTTAAATGTAAGGAGTCAAGGGTCTTGAATGGGTATGAGGCTGATATCATGAAGAAGTAAATATTGCCCAGGAACAAGGATGGTATTTAAGCATGCGGCGACTTGAGGCGAGACAGACGCCAACTCCGCAATCGACTTCTCCTTGTGTCCTACCCCGGATCCCCGCAATCAGCGTAGGCTCAGATAACAGTCTAGACCAGGATGGATCCGTCATGACTTGCCTATCACGAGTCAGTCGGTGCTTCAATCAGCCCGTTGATAGTTCGCAGGTGAGATAGGCAAGGGGGAGTAGCCAACTCCTGGTCTGGAGATAGCACCACTCCCAGTGATCTAATCGAATACCCCAGCATTTCGAGTATCACCTTGGCCCACTGCTAAGCTGGATCCTTGTTCGCCATGCGAGCCCAGGAACTCTATCAGCGGCGAGTTGGTCCCTGTCCGCATTAGTTTCTCCGGGGTAAGCCACGCAACGCCTGATTGGTCCGGAACGCCGTCGTCGGAATTCAAGCCCTTTTCTGGACGAGCCTGGTTCTATTTCTCCCCCAGATCCAACAACAGACCCTCATGTTCCCCGAATTGCACAGCACATCCCCATCATGAGCACATCCAGGAAATCGCGCGGGTCCTACTCCTTCGGCGGCTGCGAGACCTGCCGCAGGCGACACGTCAAGTGCGACAAGGTGCGCCCTCACTGCCTCACTTGCAAGGCCATCGGGGTCGCATGCGATGGGTTCAAGGACCCCGGGCTGCGGTGGGTTACGGGACGGGAAAGGACTTCCGCCAAGAACAGGTCTTCTACTCCGACGGTTAGGAGGCGTTTCTATGCTGGTGGGTAGCTCGTGGTTTCTTCCCCTTGGCCGTGTCTGACGTGGGTAGAGCAATCGCAGGTGTCGATGAGCAAGGAGCTTAGGTCTGCTCTTTCAGACAAGACTCTTGATGAATCGTTATCAAACCTTGAGGCGAAATCAAGGAATTTCACTCCTTCTGATGCCGTCACGGTAGGCCCGTTCGGTGTCTTTGGCGCGGGGACGACATCAGAACCTCCAGCCAGTCCATCCGTTGATACCGATATCACGATCCCTGGTGATCCACATGTCGATTTGGGAGACAATGGTGTCCCCGTCCAAGGGGTAAACGATGGATCTCGGAATATCCAGCCTCTTTTGGATCTGGACTCGTGGCCGGACACGGACAACTTTCTCAATTGGTCGGACCTGTTTGACCTGGACTCTTCCTTTTCCTGGCTACCCCCCGAGGCTGTCAATATACCTGGTCAAGGACCAATGTCAGTTCCCACCACGGCTCCATTGAATGATGCCCGAAATTTGAGCGACCTGCATTTACACGATGTGGGTTCCAGCACGCAGCAGATGCAGCCACCCGTATTCTCGGGTCTCGTCAGTGTCGAAGACGCCCAGTCACTTCTGAAGCACTTCAACGACTGCATGATCCAGCACATATGGTCCTCCCGCTTGGCCAAAAGTCGTCGATGGATATCCACATCGAGGCAGCCATCTCGGCCCTTGCAAGGTTGACCTATATAGCAACCCGATCGATATCCCGCGCCTCACTCGCCCATCTCTACGGCGTACTGGGTCTTTCAGCATTGCACTTGTCGCATGTAAAGGAAGCAGAGACTGCGGAGCATTGGTGGAATCTGGGAGAACGACTGATCAGCGAGGCAAAAGAAAACTTGCAGTATTCCCTCCGGCACGAGATCTCGCCCAAGGCGGCAAAGTACAAGGATCTTCTCCTAGCTATATCTTCCATGGTCGCCTATGCAGTCAGTAGACCACGAAACCACCCCTTTGCGGCCTTGCTAATGCCAGGACTGCTACAGGTCCTCTATGACCGACAGCACGACTCGAGATTCTACCTCCTCGAGACCGAAAAGCTTCTCAGGACATGTGGTCTTGCCAAGAGGCACATCTCCCGCAAGGCCAGCTACCTTCACCACACGTACACCTGGAGCAGGATCGTAGGAGAGAGCACCTATATCCTACGCAAGTACGACAAGCCAGAGACCAAGCAGCAGAGCCGGGCGCATGACCCCCTCGGTGTCTTCCCTCTGGATAATCCCACCAATCGACAACCATATTCCAACCCACGACTGGACGACTTTCTCGGGCTGGAGCCATCACGCCCAGACCACGATACAGATACAATCTCATCCAAGGATGTTGATTCACCACTAGACGACATACATCTCGAAGATTCTCGCGGAAACTCAGATTCCGCACTCCGATTCCTCTACGGCGTGTCAGAAACATGGCTCAGTCTAGTGTCGCAGACAACCCGTCTCGCCAACTTCATGGAACGCCTCTCCATCTCTGAAGAAAGATTCGACGTCTCCTTACTATCCGTTCTAGAAGCCCGCAAAAAGCGCCTAGAAAACCTCATATGGACGCTCGCCGCCAACATTCCATCTCCCGCCCAAGACCCTTCACCTCGAGCCCATCTGGTGGCAGCGCTGAATCACGCCCTCGTCATCTTCTTCTACCGCCGCATCCGGGACGTAAACCCCAGCATCCTCCAGCAGCACGTGGACAACGTGATACAAGCGCTGAGAGAATTCGACGCCGCGTGTGAGAGGGAAGGGATCGAAGGGCCGGGGTCTCCGTGGCCGGCGTTCATGGCTGGGTGTGAGGCTATGGGTCCCGCGCAGAGGGAGTATCTGGCTGGGTGGCTGCAGAGGTCGTTTGAGAAGACGGGGTTTACGAGGTTCAAGACGGTGCTGGGGTGTGTGCATGAGGTTTGGAGGAGGCAGGGGGAGGCGTTGAGGACGGGGGAGCAGGGGTGGACGTGGGTGCATGTGTCCAAGGATCAGAATATGTATGTGGCATTGTGCTAGTTGTCGGCAGCAAGGCTCCGGTACAAGTGACTATGGAGACGTTTCGAAACCTCTCAGCTGTGCCTCCCGTCATCTACAACTTTGACGGGCCCCTAGTGCTCTTCTGGATGCCCTCAACAATCTCAACCACCCCCTGCGCATACCCATACGACGTCTGGTACCCAAAACCACCATGGCCATAATTATGCACAATGTCAGTTGCCTCATCCAGTGTCTCCCGCTCAAGCCTCACACCTCCCTTGCGGCAGGGCCGAAGCCCAACAGCTTGTCGGATGACGTCCAACCCAGCAATCCCCGTCCCGTGAGCAATCTCCGGCCTAAGCTTAACAATCCGCTTCATGATCCTGAGAGCCACATTTGGATCCGGCTGCGACTCCCAGTTTCCGACGTCATAGGTTCCTCCGAGGATTGTTCCACCTCCAGCTGCCCGCTGCATCAGGTATGCTTCTTCGCCAGGCCCGTCTTCGGTGCCAGAGCAGAAGAGCATTGGCGAGGCTTCGTTCTTGACAACTACGATTTGGGCGCGGGACGGGTACATGGCTGTGTCCTTGATACCTCCCAACTTGAGTGCACCCAGGCCGGTGGTGTTGACGATGATGGAAGCGGGTCTGCCGGTGTGACTGAGGGACTTGGCCTCCCGTATGTCGGAAATTGTCGCTCGCTTCAGAACCACGCCGTTCTTTAGTAGTTGGCCGACTAGCCAAGGCAGGTAGATGGCGGTGTTGATGCAGACACTGGTGAACTCTGCCGCAGAGTCGTAACCGGGGAGGACCTCGTCTTTCGGCAACTCACGATAGTCGTCAAAGAGGTTTTTATACCACGGTGCGGGATCAAAAGCATGAGGCGGAAACCCGACTGACGCTTCTTGATCCTTTAGACGCCTTTGGAGCTGGAATTCTGGGGTGTGTCAGTGTACATCATGATACGGCAAGGGGTGGTGCTTACTTTGAAAGTGAATACCGGCTTCTGGGACCTCTTTGCAGAGCTTCTTTAGTTCGAGCCAGGTCTGCTTCTCCCATCGGCTGTCTTCCTTTGTAGACATGCTATAGGAATGTCAGTTTGGCTATCAGGCTAGGAACAGGTTTGGAGAGACGCACGGACTAACCAGGGCGCCGGCGAATGGTGAGGCGTATTCTATATCATAGTCCCCGGGCATGTGCTTTGCCACGACCGTGATGTTGTACTTTTTATCCTTCGACAGCAGCAGGGCTGATGTCAACCCGGACACGCCGGCTCTGAGGCGGGTTAGTACGAAACTAACCGTAATATAATGAAACTTACCCAACGACAACGATGTCTTGCATGATTCGGTGAAAGAAACTGTTGTTGCTTAGACTCAACGCTGGTCCTGGTTCCGTGCTTGGGCCAGTTCTCTGTGAATCAGTCCACTTCTAGAAGCATGCACGGCCTACCTTTTAACCTCGACATCTTATCGCCAAGGTGCCCGCATTGGCTCGGATAGGCATCTCGATTGAGAACAGGCAGGTCGCGTGGCTTGCTGTGCCGGACTCGGGCGGAATGGATTGCCTCGTCGGAATTTGCATCCAAAAGCGTCATGTGGGGGCCATCTTGGAGCATGCAGGAAATAAATCGGAATTATTTATTGGTGAAACTTATTATACTAATCAAGATCACAAGTTGGCTACAGAGCGTTTTGGTGGTATCTTTCCGGTGCTCGGATCCATGTGTCGTTTAATCCCGACGTCAGGTCAGGAAACGACGCCCTCCAAACCGGACTTGATCCAATCCTTCAACTCCCAACCATTTAAAGCCTCCAGCTTCACGCTCGGTATCATACCCATAGCGCTGACTCAGCCCTGGTAGAAGCCTACCCTGGTTGGGATTTAGTTCGGCGTCAATGGCTATTGGCGGCGTCCGTTTATCACCGCTGCCGTCGACGATGGACATGGAGCGATGTTTATGGGCGAATTGGCGATATCATCTGACAAGCCCGGGATGTCCTTACGTATCTTGTGCCCTGTCCACATCTTCATAGCCACATCTACATCTGTTGAACCATCATCACTACTCATAATGTACACCCCTCAAAAGCCTCGCCGTGTCCTCAATAAACTCCAAGCTCTTGGCCATCCCCCTCTGAGGGTGATTATAGTGCGCAAACGCATGCGGACACCCACCATATCGCTTCATCGTCACCCGATTCCCAGCCTTCCTCAGCATCTCCCCGTACACCTCGCCCTCATCCCGCTCAAGGTCAAATTCCGCAGTGACGACATGCGCAGGAGGCAAGTCCCTCATGTTCGGCGCAAGAACAGGCGTCAGGATCCAAGTATTCAGAGCGCGCTCCAATTCGTCTGCACATGCCATGTTAGCTAGATCATCGTCTGATTGAGAGGTTTCTCACCAGCGTCCTCGCTGACCCAGTACTTCAAGAACCACTGTTCGCGGCCCAGCGGGCCCCAGGGCAAGTTTGCAAAGAGGCGTGCGCTCTCGTAGGGGCAGCACTCGGGCGTTAGTCGCTTGATCTTGGGACTGCAGTATCGCATGTCCGTTGCGGGGACGATCACCAGATGTAATTTTATATCGATGCCCTCGTCGCGTGCAAAGTGGGCGAGGACGGCGGCCATTTGACCACCAGCTGAGAGACCGCCGAACGAGACGCTCTTGGGATCGACGTTGAGCTCCTGCGCATTTTTTATTGTCTGGACGAGTTAGCAGAGGGTCGAACAGGGGTGGAAAGAGCATACCCATTTGACGGCGTTCCAGCAGTCGTAGATGGCAGTTGGGAAGCGGTGCTCTGGACCCATGCGGTAGTCGACGTCGATAACTTTGATGGACGATTTGTTGCACATGTGGCGGCACCAAGCTGCTTCAGACTCCAAGCTGCCCAGGACCCAGCCGCCTTTGCAGTTAGCATTTGCTGAACTGGCGTCTTGTATGGAGCTCACCTCCGTGAAAGTTGAGGTGGACGGGGAACGGTCCTGGTCCTTCTGGGGAGTAGACCCTCACGGTAATTTCACCCCGTGGACGTGAGACGGGGACCTTTCGGTCTTGGACGTGGAATACTTGCGGACCTGGATGATTAGACAAGTGCAAAGAGTTGATAGCCTGGAAAGCATACCTGGGTATGTTGGATACGTGAAGCTGTACTTTGCAGGCTCGGCTCGATATTCTTCGATGCTGACCTCGTCGGCGCGCACCATGGAGCTGCCGTGAGCATTCCACAGATGCCGCCATTCGGGATCAAGACCTGGATATTCATCATCCCGAATCTCTAACCGTCCGGGACTTGACAATGGAATTGTCGAGTGGGTGGTTATCGTCGCAGTTCTGCTAGTCATGGTGAACAGTAAACGACCTCACATGTCAATAGTAAGAAAATCTAGAAAATTCTCGTCTTAAGACAACCATCTTTGACGCCCCGGGACCAGGATAAAGGAACCCCGTCTTCGGCGTCCGCTCCCCACCGTCCCGATCACGGCGCCACCGGAGATTGGCGGCGTCCGCGACGCCGATCGCAGGGTCCACTGGCGCTATCAGGAGACGATAGGCCGACGGACGCCGCCTATCAGGCGAGACGGCGATGACCCCGCGTTATCTCGTCTCGTGTCGGCAGGGATGTGCTGCATGTTCCCCATGTTTATATATGGAGCTCGAGTCGTGCATCAGATGAACTGCTGGCTTTTGAGGAAATTTTGACATCCTGTATGGCCCAACATGGAAATTGAAACAAAAAACACGAATGCCACCGACGCTGCCAGTCTGGCAGGCCAGGAAAAGCCCGAGACGCCTCGTTGGCAGGGCCTTCGCCGAGTCCCGGATAAACTACCCAAGATTGCCCTATTGATCTTGGCCGTCGAGGTATGTCCTCTCAAACCCAGGAACTCCAAGGCCGCTAACGTCGCAGCTCGGCGAACGATTCACCTACTTTGGCCTCTCCGGCCCCATCCAGAACTACATCAAGTAAGCACCTCCTATTAAGATTGGACCAAAGCTGACGCCCACAGCAACCCGTATGACCCTGCTTCCGACCTCCCAGGTGCCCTCGGCAAAGGCCAAGCCGTGGCCACAGCCCTAGGCAACTTTTTCAAGTTCTGGGCCTACGCATCCACCGTCATCGGCGCCATCATAGCAGGTGAGACAATGGCCCCAGGTACGACAACTCAACTGACACATTTCAAGACCAGTACCTGGGCAAGTTCAAGGCCATCCTCTGCGCATGCGGCATCTACATCATCGGCCTGGTCATCCTCGTCGCGACTTCCACCCCAGCCGCCATCGTCAACAATGCAGGTCTTGGGGGTCTGGTCGCCGCCATGATCACCATCGGTCTCGGAACCGGAGGCATCAAGGCCAATGTTACGCCCATGTGCGCAGAGCAGTATCAGAACTCGCACCCCGTGATCAAGACGCTCAGGTCGGGAGAGGAGGTGGTTGTGGATCCGGAGCTGACGGTGCAGAGACTGTTTATGTGGTGAGTAGATCCGACATTGATCTTATAACCGTACTGAGGAAGTGTAGGTTCTACTGGGTTGTCAACATTGGGGCGCTGTCGCCGCTTATTACGGTCAATGTTGAGGCTCACCATTCGTTTTGGTTGGCCTACTTTATTCCCCTGATGTTGGTGTCCCAGACATGCAAATGTGAACGGTTGTACTTACAATATGCAGTGCAATTATCCTGTCTGCTGGCGTCTTCCTCCTCGGTCGGAAACAGTACGTGCGAGTTCCACCGATGGGATCAGCAATTCTCGACGCATGCCGCACAACGGCTATTTCCATCAAAGAAAAGGGCTTTGATAATGCTAAGCCTTCTGTCCTACGAGAGCGTGGCCATGATGACAAGTATCCGCTGGCCAGCCAAGAGAGGTACACGGATGAGTATGTCGAGGACGTTCAACGGGGTTTAAAGAGCTGCAAGGTGAGCACCATACTAAAAGACACTGTCCCAAACTCACATCTCTAGATGTTTCTCTTCTTCCCATTCTACTTCATCTGCTGGAACCAGATGTGGAACAACCTCATCTCCCAAGCCGGACAAATGGCTCTCCACGGAACCCCCAACGACCTCCTACAGAACCTCGACCCCATCGCCCTCTGCTTCTTCATCCCCTTTCTGGATCGTGAGTCCGCCACTCCTTCGCCATACCCCACTGACATCTTTAGTCGTCGTATACCCCCTCCTCCGAAAGTACAAGATCGACTTTGACCCCGTCACCCGCATCTTCACCGGCTTCATGTTCGCCTCCCTCTCCATGGTCTACGCCTGCGTCCTCCAGCACTACATCTACAAATCGCCGCCGGAGAGCATCCACGTCTGGATCCAGGCCCCGAGCTATATCCTCGTGGCGCTTTCCGAGGCGTTTGTCATTATCACGGGGTTAGAGCTGGCGTTTACTCAGGCGCCTAAGAAGTGAGTTGGATGCTGACAGGTTGTGAAGCTTGCTAATTGATCGTTTAGTCTCCGGTCTGTGATTTCGGCTCTGTTCTGGCTGACTATTGCGGTTGCTGCTGCTATCTGTATTGCGCTGGGTGCTGTGTCTCAGGATCCGTACCTGGTGTGGATGTATGGCGCTGTGGGAGTGTCGGGGTTTGTTGCGGGGTGTGCGTTCTATGCTTGCTTTCATTCGAGCAGGAGGAGGTGGAGTCCGAGAGAGGAGGTTGTCATTGAGGGAGTTCACTGAGATGCACTCTGGTGTTCGTGCTTCAACCAGACTCGTTCAGTCAACATGTATTTCCACCTCTGCCTTGCACGGTTCATTGTTGGAATCCAAGATACTGAGGATCTTATCCAATGTCAATGGATCTGGACTAGCCCTTTCATCCCACATCTTATCTAACGTATATCCTTAACCATTTGTCCAACTCCTTATTCAAGAAGCGTACATCTATTCGGCACCAGCAGTAGATATCCTCCCATGCCTCTAAACTGGAAGGTATTCGTCCTGCTGTATCATAGCCTAGGATATCTGGTCTCTATGCTAAATCGACCACAAGGATCAACACAGCATCACCACTTCCACTTCCCAACCCGTACTTGAGGCCTTGCCCTAAGGTTAAGGACGAGAAAGAGCCCACCAGTCTCTGATCCTCCAGTTCTGGGGCCATGAGGCACCGAGCACATGGTAGGCAGTAGAGTGATTGGGCAAGATATATATTAATCAAGTCTGAAGAAGCATCATTGCTGACCATTCATCTCGCAATTCCCCCTCCCAGCTCACATCTCACATCTATTCATCACCCTCAGGCGTCTTAAAGTCCTCCAACGCTCCCCCCGCAACGTCATCATCCGTCAACACCCTCCACCCCAATAACGCCATGCCCTTGGCACAAGAAATCGCCACCTCATGCGCTTCATCTGTCCCACTCGCCTCCTTGAACTTTGGCTGATGAGGCATCGCGTCCTTGGGCGCAGGGATGCCGAATACGCCGTGGAACGACGGCACAGCAAACGACACGTTGCCCATGTCGGTCGAGAAGGTGAAGGGGTCGTCGCTCCTCGGGATGACCTGCGAGCCCATGGTGCCCATGATCTTGGCGAACTCGTAGCTGAGCGTGTTGTTGATGCGAAGCTCCGTGTACGCGGGGGCCCTGGAAAGTCAGCAAGTACGACATGCTAGTGGCAGGAAGAATCTCACTCGATGTAGTTTAGAGTGCAACCTGTTGCGGTAGCCGCTGCTTCGAAGCAGTTCTTGACTCGGGCCAGAAGCTCTCTGCCCCTTTTGATAGTAGGGCTCCGGATATAGTAGTTCACTCGTGAATACTCCGGGATGACATTCGGGACTCTCCCACCATCTTCAATGACGCCGTGGATGCGCTCATCTGGCTGCACCTGCTGTCTCAGCATGGAGATGTTAGTATACGCAGCCACGGCCGCATCCAAAGCGTTGAGGCCCTTCCAAGGCTCCCCGCCCGCGTGCGCCGTATGGCCACGGAACTCGACCCTCAACTTCAGACTCGCGATGAACTTGACGCCCGCCAAGCCAGTGTAGCCAGGGGGAAAGGCATGATCCGCAGTTGGATGCATCATGATAGCCGCAGCGACGTCGTCCTTGAAAGCACCAGCGTCCAAGAGCTTGACCTTTCCTGCGCCACCTTCTTCAGCGGGTGTCCCCACGATGCGCACCCTCCCCTTAATACCGGACTCTTTAATCGCCCCGACCAGGCCGACGAATCCAGCTAACGAGGACGTAGCGATGAGGTTGTGCCCGCAGGCATGGCCAATGTCCGGCAGGGCATCGTACTCTGCGCAAAAGACGATGAGGCGGCCTGCAGAGCCGTACTCTGCTTCGAACGAGGTCTCGAGGCCGTAGGCGTGGCGTGTCACGGCAAAGCCCTGCTCTTCTAGAAAATCAGTGATGGCGTCGTGGGCTTTGAATTCTTTGTAGCCGAGCTCGGGGTTGTCGTGGATGGTCTTGTTGACTGCCTTGAGGGACTGGGCACACGCAGCGATGGCAGAGGAGACCTGAGATGTTGGGAGGTCGGAATGACAGACTTCGTGCTTCTTGTCATGGATGGCACCGAGGGCGTTGGCAAGAGAGGGCATGATGTGATTTGATGGGTTCAGTAGAAGATAAGGAATGAGGTGGAGTTTGACCAAACCCCAAGAGGCATGGGGCCTCTTTATGTAGATGACTTGGACTAACACAAGGTTTTCGTCTCGGCCCTCGGCGGCCGGATCCGTTAACTTTGTGCAAAACCCCTCCCGGTGAGTTTCTCGCATCCCTCCAGCGACCAATTATTCTGTCCTTCAGCTCGGGTGGTCTGTTTTCTGTGTCGGAGCCGAGCCAAGACTTGTCGTCCGTCTGCGTTTCGGTGTGTCTGCATCCATCGCTATTTAGCGATGGGATATCCACATTCCTGCTCGCCGAGGTGGCACGACTGCCTTGTCTCACTGCTCTTTGGCTTTTACTGATCAGTCATGCCATCAACGGTGTGGGTTAAGGCGATGTCTTTATTGGCGGAGTAGGGCATTGTATCGTTCAAGATGTCGTAGGGAGAAGGAAGAGCTAAGGCGTGCCAGAAAACCGAATTTCAAGGTTTCCGCGAAATACCCGCTACTATAGTCTAAGCCCATGTGTTTAGCCGTTGGATGCTCGGCGCGAGACGTCTCTCCTTTAAAGGATGAGGGCCAGGAGAGGTCGTTCCGTTTTTGGACACTCGGCTATGGGTGTACCCCATCAGGTTCATCGAGCCGGCTCTCAGATGCACTCTAGCACAGGTCTAATTGCCTTTCTGGTCTGTGTCCTACGACGAGCGTGTTGCGGGCGATTGAACGATTGAAGGGTCCAAAAGCTACGACCCCAGTTGGCCCTGTTAGTTCCCCAGCTGAGAATGTCGCTATGAGATACGATCCCGGCTTCCACGCAACGATCAGGGGGTACAATGACATGGTGCCCAACATTTATTCAAAGAGTGCCAGCCAACAAGATCCTGTTTCAGGAACTAAAGAGATGAGGTGCTATATCATCCCACCAAATTCCTATCCTCCTTCAAACGAGGGACTCAGTCAACTTGAAAGGTCAACCTTGCTCACACAAATTGATCTCGTAATAAGAATCTCATCACAGGTATCACCTCACCGCCCTCAGCACTCGATAGACCAGACATTAAACGGAAACTTGGACCACCCCTCACCATCAACAGTGTTGCCGATGCCACTGCAGCCAGGCGAGCTGTAGATGTCGCAGACCGCACCATCAGAGTAGCCAGAGATGAAAGGCCGTCCATCTATTAAAGTTAGATGACTACATCCAGAACCTCAACACTTGGAATCTTACCTGCAGACACCAAGTTGGTGCAGATAAAGCCGGGAGCATCAACGGGGATGCACTCCGTCTTGCCCTGGCCCTTGCAGACGTTGACGGTGGCAGCCTGGACGAGGGATGCAGCGCTGGCGGCGATGAGGATCTGGGCGTGGAACTTCATGATGAAGCGTGGGAGTTGAACTGAAGAATCGAGAGTCTTAAAGATTTTATCTGTGTCTATGTTGTCTCTTGACAATACCCAGATTCTAGAGCCAGGCCATGCTCTTTATACTTGCCAACGCCTCGAGGTTCTCAAGTGTAGCAGTTCCAAGTATATGGATTATCATGTCTCTCGGCACAATCTCCTCCCCGCTTACCTCTCTCCGCCCCACGGACTCGAATGTCTTGGATGAAGCCCAAGATCATGTTGCTGATCCTTCAACTCCGCCTGTGGATCCTTGCCAGCTAAGATGATCCTGTGCCGTCCGAGACCCGGTTGATTGGCTGGGATGGTCGGGCGCCAGCATAAACCGTGTTTCTGTTTGAATCATTTGCGGGCCAGTCGCTGTCGCATCGATCAGTCGTCTTACTTGAGGATTGATGGCCGAGATCCGACCTCCAGCCTTGCTGACATCGCCTCGATGTGTCCGGTCAGTTGGGCTTTTCCAAGGAATATCAGGGTTATCCATGAAAACAAGGTCTGCGCCGATCACGGTCTATCCGACGTCAAGCCGACTCAAAAGTCCCGATGTCATGTCCAAGTCAGTGTCCTAGGCATCGCTATAACCTGTACGTATCCGTCGTATTTGCAAATCTGGAAAACTGCCGATGCACGCTTGCCAGACTCGACCAAGCTTCAGCCCTGGGACGTGCCCCTTCCAGCAACGATCGCCGGTTCTCCCGTCATACAACGTGCATTTTGCCCTTTCAGGCAATGACTACGAGCAAGTCTGCCTAGGCTGTCTGCAGCCTTTTCCCAGAAGTGCCGGCTGGGGAAGCCACGCATGCATTGATCTGCGCAGGGCTGTGCAAAAGGCCCAGTCCACTGACCCTGTCCAGTCACAAAATTACTTGTTGCTACTGTCCTAGAATATGACAAGAAGTTGGACAATATGGTATAACTATCAATCAGCATAGATCAAATAAGCACTCTTTCAAGAAACACAAGGCAGATACCTTTGCGTGACTGGGAAGGCTGTATAACAAGGGTAAGGGTATTTCAACTGCAAATACATGGTTTCATAATATTAGGAAGGAAAGGGTAGCTTGTCGAGAAAGATAGCTAAACATTCAAAACGTTCAGAAACTATATCTTTGCGGTGTCTCGCCATACGTCGCCAGTAGATCGGCTCTTGTCTGGTGTTTTGACATTTTCACTCATCGATCCAAACTCCTGCTTCAATCTTCTTGTGTATCTCAACTCTCGTCTATATCTCTGGTCTGTCCGCTGCGGCCACTGACGATCGACATGGGTCCTCACACAAATAGGTTTCGATTTGGATGGCTGCATATGGGGAGGATACTGGTTTGGGGGGAGGCTAGCCTAAATATGATGAAAGGCGGCAGTAGGATAAGCTGGGTGGATTTTCGGGGTCTGATTCAATACTAGAGGAGACGGAGGAAAGCGTCAAGTGTCGCGTTCAGAACTCACCCCGAGTAGTCCATTCCAACTGGAACAGCCGCCAAGCCCAGAAGAGACGCACGACCCGGAGACGGTAGAACTGGGCCCCGAGACTAGGTAAAAGCGCTAGGTCTGGCATGGGCACGAAATCTCGAAGGGAGGGCCTGGTTTCTAGACGTGATCCTCTATTCGTTGCAAACAGCTATGCTGTCCCAGGTAGCCGGCTGTCTTTGTCATGGTGACATGTCTCAACCAACTGATGGCAGGATGAAGTGCCCCTAGCCCCAGACAAGCAGCAACCGCAAGAAACCTCCATTTTATATTGTCTTGATTATAGGTCGATTATTTCTGGCAACTAACCATCAATTGGTGTCTCGCAGTCCTATTCTCCTGGCCGTCCAACACCAAACACTTCACTCGACCGACAAACACCAAGATTCATAATCCTTTTCTGGAGGCTAACACTCCAGAGCGCTCGCTTCATCTCCATCATTTCACCCGAAAATGGACACAAAAGCGGATGCGCCAACCTCTTCCAACTCCTTCCGGCCTGTCCTCGTGGTGGAACCCACCTCGCACCATACTCACGGCAATTCTGCTCCACGGACGTGGCGGACAAGGTAGTCCTGGGCGGCATCAGCCAGGAGACACCGATAGGGATCTGGACGCTGCTGTCTCTGAGCAATGCCGAGACGACTGGGGGCATTTGTGGGGGCGGTGCCTGGCTTCCGTTCGCTCCGGGTATTGAAGCTTTCTTCAACAAGGAGGCGGTTGCAGACCGAGACGAGGCAGTTGGGTCGGAATCTAACAAAGGGGACCCATTCGTGGTTGACATGATGGTCACGACGAGGGCCTCTCTCAGTCGCCCGCAAGATTCAAGACCGTTCCCATCTACGCCTGTCTTCTTAGGCCACGGGGTTGACGTCGCCTACGTCGACGTCGAACTGGGACGGCAGGCCAGCGGGGTGCTCACGCAAATCGGACTACTGGTGGAATGGAAGGAGTATTCGGGCGCAGAGCAAAATAGCATTGGCTCAAGGCACCTGAAGAAGTGGAGGATATTGCCAATTTCCTTCTGAAGCGAGTGGGCAATTCGTCGTAGGTAGCGATTTTATGCGTCTGAAGCGCTCTTAAAGCTTCCACGTCTGAGGTAT
Source organism: Fusarium nematophilum (assembly GCA_033030565.1). Classification (NCBI taxonomy): domain Eukaryota; kingdom Fungi; phylum Ascomycota; class Sordariomycetes; order Hypocreales; family Nectriaceae; genus Fusarium; species Fusarium nematophilum. Next base: position 29 of record JAVIXY010000335.1, on the reverse strand, counting down.
TTAACTAAAGTAATATATTCAAAGTTATT
>JAVIXY010000334.1:0-26471 GCA_033030565.1 Fusarium nematophilum | reverse complement strand
TTGGTACCCAGGTGCAGCCTCCGTGGCCTTAAGGAGATGGGGAACGCTCTCTCACGCCCCCGGGTACTTTGGTGGTACATTTTTGCATTTGGAATCTACCTAACGTGCTGTTGCATATGCCTCTACCCAGATTGTCACAGGAGTGCACCACAAGAGTCAGAGAGGAGTGTTACAGATCGGTTGCAGGTTCGGCAGGTCTAGTATCATACAGTGACCCGCAATAAATTTGAAGACCACCTTCGAACCGTCCCACCCGACTAGCCCGATTAGGCCGGCGTTTGCGTTGCCGCTTTGCATCTGCAACTTCCTCCTTACACCACCTTTTTCAACGCTCTCTTCAACACACGATGCCACGCGGCAAGGAGCTTTCGCCATCGCTACGGTCTCTTATTTGCGAGCTAAAGAAGCAAGGTTATTCCTATCATCAGATTCATAAAATTCACCCCGAGATTCCCCTTGGCACGATCAATACAACCTGCCGGCGCGAGGACTTACGCGGGGCTGAAAATCACACGCTGCCGCGCTCGGGCGCGCCTCGAAAGCTTACGGAAGAGCAATGCGATCAGATCTACGATACGATCGAGACCAACCCACACACGCCGCACCGAGACCTTCTTGAGTCAGTCGATAACGCTGTTAAAGAGAGGGTTTTGCAATACCTTCTGCGAGAGCTAGGGAAGAGGAAGTGGCTCGGCAAGATGCGGGTTGCCTTGACGCCTCTTCAAGCTACAAAGCCGCTTCAGTGGGCTAACCAATATCAATATATAGATTGGAGCCGCGTGAAGTGGAGCGATGAGTGTATGGTCCGCCGATGTCAGGGCATCAGGCCGACTTGGACCTTCGTACGGCCTCGCCAGCAGATCGAGCAGCAAGATGTGGAAGAGGCACGAAGGGTAGGAGTCGTGCGGCAGATGTTTTGGGCCGGCTTTGGTAAGCTTCGCCGTACGCCGCCCGTGCCTCTCGTCGGCAACGTCAACGCACAAGCAATCCGCGAGCTATACGCCGCGATCTTGCCTTCTTTCCTCCAAGAAGGCGATATCTTCATGCACGATAATGCCTCCGTACATACGGCCCGGATCGTCAAGGTCCTTCTCGACGAGATAGGGATCGAGGCCATGAAGTGACCGCCTTATTCGCCCGACCCGAACCCTATTGAGAACCTATGGGCCTTGATGAAGGCAGAGATCTATCGGTTACATCCTGAACTGAACTACGCAGACGATACCGTTGAGACCCAACGGCTTTTAGTAGAAGCTGCGATTGAGGCTTGGCACTCAATCGAGCCGGAGGTCTTAGAGAACCTTTGTGTTGCGATGGCGAACAGGATTGACGCTGTTATTAAGGCAAAAGGCTGGTATACAAAATACTAGCTGCTCAATTGAAAATATCGCTGTTTTGACCGCTGATGAATACGATTGAAGGTGCAATTTTAAAGCAGCAACATAACAAAGGCCCGATCGGAGCTAGTCCGGTACCGAAGGTGTCTTCAAATTTATTGCGGGTCACTGTATCCAATCATGAGCGACGCGAAAAACAAGCCATCCAATCATCAAATAACAAATGAGCATCTCGAATCGTGCGACCATGACAGGCGAGGCAAGCCGGTCGCGGGCTTGCGCAAAGAGCCTTGAGGAACGAGGTTGGCTATGGCAGTTTGCGAGGGCAATTNATAACAAATGAGCATCTCGAATCGTGCGACCATGACAGGCGAGGCAAGCCGGTCGCGGGCTTGCGCAAAGAGCCTTGAGGAACGAGGTTGGCTATGGCAGTTTGCGAGGGCAATTGAGATGTGTTGGATGGAAACGGAAACGTCAAGTGCAAATATTGGCTTTGGATTGAGTGATGTTGGCCATATGTATCTGCGGGAGATGGGGCCCTTTCAGGGGTATCCTGGCAGCCTCCTGGAGGTGGTGTAGGTAGTGAGGGGTCATGAAACACAATGCAAGACTGAAAATGTCGTGCAATGGAGACGCAACCTTGCATCTGCAGAATCATGTATCCATCATGCTCAAACTGCCCATTTCGGTTCGAATTCTACTGTGGGGAAGACCGAGAGCTCAAGTACATTCACGGAACAGATTCCAATTGCATCGGCAGACCTAACGGGGGTGTTGCAACTGCCTGATAGGGAGGTACTGGTGATATCAGTTACGTGCAAGGGCAGAGCGAGGCGGCCCTGCTGACCACAATGGAGATGCTGCATACCCAAGTGGCGAGGTTCCGTAACACAACAGGTAGAAGAACGGGCGTGATCCTAAGGGGCGACTTCCATTCGTCACGACCATCTCTGGGGAGGAGAGGACGTGACAGGCTGGAGACAAGGCGAGGCAGTGCCGATCATCGGTCTCATAGAGGAACACGGCTTGCTCAGTTTTCTCCTTCGGGGGACGAAGGCGTGGGAGAACGCGGAGCACTCGAGCACGATAGATTTAGTACTGGCATCGGCGGAGTTGGCTGAGGAGATGGTGACCTGCGGCATCCCATACTATGGAACACGGGTGAGATCACAGGGCGATTCGGACCGAGTTCGACCCCGATGCGCTAGAAAGGGGAACCGGCGATAGACAACTGTTCAAGAACGCACCATGGGATAGCGATTAGAGCGAGAGTGGAGGAGAAGCTCCAGCCACCGCCATGGGACGGCGATGTACAGACCCAGACGGATAGGCTCATGGAAGTAGTCCTCGAAGCAATCCACAATCTTGTGCCGGCAGCAAAGCCATCTCCGTATGCAGAGAGGTGGTGGGCGACAGTCTGACACGACTTGGACGGGCGTACACGTACTAGAGAAACTAGGCGAGGTAACAACGTCGAAGAGGTCAAGGGGCGCCAGATCTGGAAAGGCGAGCCAAGGAAGCAGGCAAAGAAAAGCATGACGCGATCAAGAGGCAGAAGAAGGCACACTGGGATGGCTTTCGCGAGGACGGAGCCAACATTTGGCAGTCGGCAAGGTATCCCATGCCGGGAAGTGACAGTGGGCGACAAGTTCCAGCGCTCCAGAAGTCGGATGGGACAATGACGCGGGACAAGGTAGAGCAGGCAGAGCAACTGCTTCACACATTCTTCCCACCGCTGCCGGCCGTCATTGAAGAAGATGGAGACCGTCCTCATCGGAGGGAAGTGAACCTGCCGAGCATCAACTTAGACGAGGTGGAGCAAAACATCATGACGGCCAAAGCTTGGAAAGCTCCTGGAGATGACGGTTTACCGGCTATGGTGTGGAAACAGCTTTGGCCGGTGGTCCAGGACCGAGTACTGCATTTGTTCCGAACGTCGTTGATGGATGAACTACCAGACCAGTGGAGAGCGCCAAGATCATCCCACTCAAGAAGGCGGACAAAGGGCGACTACACGATCGCCAAGGCATGGAGACCGATCTCACTGTTGACGACGCTGGGTAAGATCCTCGAGGAGGTCGTGGGGGATAGGATCTCATACGCCGTCGAGACGCTCGGACTCCTACCGACAAACCAATTTGGAGCGAGGAAGTGACGGTCAGCAGATCAGGCCCTGCTGCTTGTACAGGAGCACATTTACAAGGCGTGGAGAAACCGCAAGGGGGTCAGCCTCATCAGCTTTGATGTCAAGGGCGCCTACAACGGAGTATTCAAAGACAGACTGCTGCAGAGACTGGAGTCAGAGGCATACCGCAGATGCTGATCAAGTGGGATGACGCTTTCTGCTCGAACCGCCCCGTGAGCATTGTAGTGAATGGGCACACATCTGAGTGACAGGGCCTACCGCAGGCGGGTCTTCCGCAAGGATCACCATTGTCGCCGGTACTGTTCCTGTTCTGCAACGCAGATCTAGTGCAAGGCAAGATCAAGTAGATGGGCGGCTCGATCGCGTTCGTTGACGATTACTCAGCCTGGGGGACGGGGCCAACCGCATAGGCAAATAGGGCAGGCATTCTGGCCATCATAGACAGAGCGCTAGACTGAGAAAGACATAGCGGAGCGACGTTCGAAGGCGACAAGATAACTATCATACACTTCATGCGCAATGCCGACCGCACCAGCAATGCAGCATTCGTGATCAAGGGACAGGAGGTCAAACCGAAACAACGTTCCAAGATCTTGGGTGTGGTGATGGATACGAAGCTACGATACTAGGAACACATGGCCAGAGCAGCAGCTAAAGGCCTGTCCGCGGCCATGTGCCTGAGGAGGCTCAAGACGTTGTCACCTCGGTCAACAAGGCAGGTTTTCACGGCACCAACCATGGACTATGCCTCTACTATATGGGCGCATATGTGCGGGATACGAGAGTTGAGCTGGCTGAACCAAAGCGCAGAAGGTAGGGGCGCAAGCGATTACGGTCGACTTCCGAACGGTGCAGTGGCGGAAGCAGAGGCAAGCATCCAAACGATAGAGGAACGACATGTTCGAGCAGGCACCAGGCTCTACATCAACCTGCACACTCTACGGCAGAGCTGAAAGCAATACCGATGGCGCTGAGATGCATGCCGGATGGACTTCATCATCGACAATTGACCTTCACGACGAGCAACCGATCTGCATTGGATGTCATCGCGCAGCCGCGACAGCAGTCGGGACAATGTACCGTTCGAGAGATCCATAAGCACGCCGGACGACTCCAGAAGAACGGTAACATCGTCAAGATGCTGTGGGTACCGTCTGGAGACAAAGGCTTCATCATGGGCAGCAAGGCAAAGGTGGAAGCTCGAAGAGCCACACGAGAGCAACGCAGACCGGAGCAAACAGCGTATCAAGCTCGCTCGACGCTGATAAGACTGGCGATCGCATAGCAGCAGCGGCAGCAGCAAAGGGCGCTCCCGGACAGGCTAGGAAACTACTCGAAGCGAATCGACAAAGCGTTACCGGGCACAGACGCACGTACTCTATACGACGCACTGAAAAGACCCGAATCAGACGTGTTCTCCCAGCCTCGAACCGGGATGGCGAGGATCAACGGCCACTTGCACAAGATAGGCGCAGCGGAATCGGACATGTGCGACTGTGGTCAAGCAGCAGAGACGATGGAACATTTTCTCTTTCGATGCACAGCGTGAAGGCCAGCGTGAAGGCATGCGACGGATCGGACAAAGAAAGAGGGGGAACCTCTCGTTCTTTCTTGGAGGAAAGGCGGCATCGGGCAGGGAAGACTGGGCACCGAATTTGCAGTCGGTGCGAGCGGCGATCAAATTCGCCTTGGACCCAAGGAGATTGGAGACTGACCAGATCAATGCTGGTTCTCATTATCCCTAAATATGGTGATCCTGCCCACCAATTGCGAACTTGCCTCCAATTGTCCCCTTCAAGGAGCCCAAGAGAAAGAGTTGGCAGATAAATGCCAGCATTACTCCAGGAACGAAGGCGCTAAGCCATGGCCACAAAATGGCGTCGCAGACGAGATCTGAGTGGTGTTACTGTCTGCAACTGCTGAACCTCTCATTTCCGCTAAGACGAGGCGATAGTAAGGAAGTCAACAGCCAGATAAGACAGCCGAGGAAAGCGCACAGCGCCGACGTCCCTCCACTAAACAATTGGGTCAGCCTTGTATGCGATGTTGTCCGTCGGCGGCTCTAATAGGTACTGATCAAGCTCGTCCTGTGCAGTAGGCTGTGCTTGCAATGCGGCTGATTGCTTTGGTCGTTTGCTCTGTCGCTCTTGAGAGTCAGGACAAGTCAATGACCGACTGAATGCCAGTCGGCGCTCAATATAGTCCAAGGCATTGCTAGTCCCAGCTGCTGAAACGGCATTACTGGCTGCGCCATGAGCGATGCATTTGTACTTCTCCTCCCAGACTGTCGTTAGGATTTTCACATACGTCCTCCTCCACCCTGAAGTCTGACGGGGAGGGAGTTGGTTCCAAAGCTGCTCAAGAGCTCGCCATTTCTTTGCAGGGGTGGAATACAACCTCCGCTACGTAGGCGGTTGGAGTCAGCTTGCCATAGTAGTCATTCAGCTTCTTCCATCCGAGCTTGATGTAAATCTTCAACAGCCGCCTGGTCTTCGTATCCATATCCTCGAACAGGTGTACTTCTTCCATGATCTGTTCGTCAATTTCCTCGATTATCACTCCTTGAACGGCCAGCTCGAGTTGGCAAGAACAGGTGCCTCTCCGTCCGCGGGGACAGCATTTTCAGTCTTCTCAAATATATGGCGGCCGAGAGCCCTTTGCGGCAGCTCGAACTATGGGATAGCTGGGAATCGTCCATATACGCACCCTCTATGGTCCCGTCGGCAATATCCCCGGCGGTGCCAGATCGAGACAGCTGGCCAGGCTCTGCAAGCACGTTTTCTGCCGTTATGTTCCTCAAATGATTCCAATCGCGCTCAGTTGTGAGACCATTGGCCTTGTCGGACTGGGCGTTCTTCGTAACGTAGACTTGAGGGTTGGAAAAGTGACTAGCTCCCGTGGGGTTCCCACGGCGGATAGAGCACTTTTGGAAGTGGCGCTTCAAAATATCACTCCGACAAATCGTATCGCGACAGAGGACACACATGTAGGGGCGGTCGCCGGTGTCTAATACGCATATGTCAGCAATCACTTTTTTGATCAACAGCTCCATGCTCACGTCGCAGAAGGTGGCGCTTAAGGTGCTTAGCGTGAAGGTAAGTCTTGGTGCAGTGAGGGCAAGGAAATCTGCCATCGGCGTCCTTGACAGGAATGACCGAGACTTGCAGCTCGTAGCCGACACTCTAAACCGTTTCATCAGAGGTGCCTGTCGTCTCAGCATTCGAGTGACGGTCAGATCAAGTAGCCAGACACCAGAGCCGCATCATGGACCCCGACTTCTCGTCTCCTCCTATGCCATCCCGCAAGACGGAAGTGCGGGACTTCTGACGCGGAAGAATGAACGGACCGAAGGGGTAGGTATATGAGAGGATCATGAGGCGCAGGCAAAACTGGCTCATCGTCAGCAATGAGGCGATGCACTGTGGCCGACCTTGTAGCCGCCGCCCTAAACCGAGTACCTAGCCATCTAGAGATAGAATGTGAAATCACTATCACTTTCCCATCTTAATCGAGCGCTTGGGCGTACCCAGGTTTGGGCTCAACGGTGCACACAGTGGTGTCTGCGCTCTTGGGATTCCAGCTCTTTATTTCCCTGTCACGCCGAGAACACGTAACACACACATACACCAAAAGACTAGCATGTGTTTTATCAACCTGGGCACGCTCATCTGTCAGGCATGCGGGCGGCGCGTCGGCGAGCAGCCCGTGGGGATGACGCCCTGCGCCACCATGTGTGGCACGTGCGTGTCGAAGGTGACGCGCGAGGTGGTTCCAGGCGAATGTGGTGTTTGTCGCGATGTAAGGGAGAAGAGAACCGATCTGGCGCGGAGGGTGAACCAGGCGTCCAAGAAGTATTAGAGAGAAGAGCGAGGTGGTGATTGTGATGCTGATGATGGTGAGTGTGATGCTGATGATGGTGAGTGTGATGCTGACGATGGTGGTCATACTGCAGCTGGGGTTTTTCTTCGGAGGAACAATGACGAGAGGAGATGAAGAAGATGATGGTGACGAGTTGTCATTTGTTTGCCCTCAGGGTTGGTCATGGCTAACGTCTTGCAACACAGACGTTTAGATTTTCATCCATCATGGCTTGAGAAAGAGGTCCTGCACCCCCCAAAGCGTGGCACCTCGTTTATGGACTCGGTCTCGGAGACTCATTTACAGCGGGTCCACGCTTTAACTGTAGTGACAACTCGGCCGTTTTGTTCAACAGTGCGCCCAGCACATTATTCTAGCCACGTATTCTCGGGGCCGCGAGCCTCGGCACCCAGCACAGATATCCTAGGCACAATATATTACCCAGCCCTATGCCACCCTGACTACATCTCCTTTCTGATCACATATTCCAAGTGCATTTCACGGCGCCCTGGCCCACCTGCGACCCCGGGCGCGACCCCGCGAAGGAGCTACACGGTGTAATGCCCGGATCTGTGCTACCGTTATCCTTCAATGGGCTGTCCATCCCATTTGTAACCGCATCCTGGTGGATGATCGCGTACGTCGCTCTTAATCTTTCCGACATGTTTTCAGCCAACTCAGACATTTCTTGCACGTAGCGCAGAGTCTCAGGCTTGGTTATACATTTAGGATGTTGAGAGAGATTATCTGTAGGATAATCATCGCGTAAGTCACATGAAATAGCCAAATGGGTAGCGCTGAGCAGAGAAAGGCTGGGGAGACTTGCTTTGCTCAAGTCCTTGACCACTTGTCGCTCGATGGTTGGTGGCTGATCTCCCGCTTCTCGCAACCAGCATTTGCCGAGCAAGCCTTGGTATCGGTAAGGATAAACAGCATTGCATGGTTCACTAACAGTTATGAAAGCAATTGAGGAATCTGGCAACCGTGAGGGATGGAAGAGGACATGCAGGCCAGGGAAACGCAGGGCCGATTAATGAAGGCACGTTTTCCATTTCTTCGTTTCTCATCAGGTTTCTCTTCACTCTGACGGAACCCGATGAAATTTGTCTCGCAGATGGGCATCAGAAGGCCGCCAATCAGCTTCCCAGAGTTTTCTGAAAAGTACTTTACGCTTTACGCGGCCCCGGGTACCATCTCAGGAATTTATCTCCATGCGGGTGGATGTCGTGGTAAACCCTTTCGTAGTCCCTTGCTACCATTCATAGAGGATCGTCTCCCGCTGGAACCATGTGCCATTAAAAAGTACCGATACTCGTCATAGCGATTCGAAGTTCTCTATCTCTGTATGTAGTTGATAAATATATGCAGCTGGCAGCTACTCATGCGGTTAAACGCCCCGAACGCCGTAGGTGCCTCCGAAAGTAGAAATGCAGCCCGACAAGTAGACCAGAAGCTACACAGACAACCAGATCTTGGCCGTGCCTCGGCTCGGATAGAACACAACACACATGGCCGCCAAGTGCGTCGTGGCAAACCTATTTCCTCCTTTAACCTTGGAAACTCCGAGCAACTCGCCTGCTTGGTGATGGCTGAGATCCACGACAACCAAGGGGGTAGTGTCGTCGAACTCTGTGGGTGTGACTGGTAGTGGTTTGCTGAGCTTGTCGTTATCGACGAAGAAGGTGCGGAAGAAGGCCGTGTCCATTTGGAGCTGTCAAGCCTTAGCTTAGGTCTGATGGAAAGAAGGTGGTGACTTACACTTGTGACTGTCCGGTTGAGCGCGTACTTATTCAAAGCCAGTGCTGCCTTGACGCGGTCTCCAATCTGCTTCTTGTCCATCGAGCAAGTCCCGACATACTTCACGGCTTTCTTAGGTTTGGCCGTCGTACGAGCCTTCTTTGTTGGTTTGTTCTGGTCGACATCGATGGGTGAAGGTGTGCGCTGTATATCTGTTAGTTGCATGCGTTGATTGAAGTTACTAGGGATGATGCGATAACGTGCCTTTCGTGATTCTACCATGTCGAGCTATTCAAGAGGCAGAGTCGGGAATATGTAATGAAGAGAAAGAGGCAGCGAAAGTAAGTTGGAGGCAGCACGGACGCGATTTCAAACATCAAAGGCGCGTTGGGAGACGCGTACCCGTTGAGTGTGAGGAGGACCCACCCAACTAAGAGGTGCTTCGCTTTCCCCTCTGATTTCCATACAAAATCTCGGAGTACAGTAAGAAAACCCTTCTCGCACTAAAAACTTAATTTAATAGAGGAAAGCCTCTAGATTATAGAATTAAAGTCCTTTTTTAAGAAGCATTTTCCGTTGCTGCGCACGGGTCGGGGAAAGAAATTCCCTAACAGTTTTGTATCGGATTTGCTAAGAAATTTGTAATGTCCACAAGTTTTGGGCCGTCCACGACCTCTTGGCCCCAACTAAGAGGAAAGCGAAGCCCGTCTTAGTTGGGTGGGCCCTCCTCCCACTCAACCGGTAACCTTATCTCAACCTTACTAAGATCGGCTCCATCACAAGCTCATTCTACCGTCCCTTTTCTGCCTCTTTTGCGGTGCCTTCACTACGAAACCAGCCTCCCCTTTTCTCTTCCCTGGATTAACGCGCCATCTAGTCAAGATGGCGTCCCTGATTTCTTTGTTCTCGTTGCCCATGTCGGCCGGCGCAGGGTGAGGGGTAACCTCTTTGTCTGCTCCCTCGCCTCTGTCCCCGCATCTCCCTCGACTCGTCAGAAATGGCTGCTTCTTCTTCTACGCTTTCCCATCAATCGAGTTCCTGTTCAGTCCCGTTTCCACCACTCGATACGATGGACACGCCCTATATGTTCGATACGCCCGACACAACAAACCCACGCAGACGTCCTCGCGCCTGGTCTGCATTGGCTTATGCAACACCCGCGTTGTTCCTTGACTACCCACAATCTCCAAATCGCGCCAGGTCAACCTCGACCGACATCCCCATTATCCCACCCTTCTCTCCAGTTCCATGGCCAGACCGTATTCCAAAATCACGGTACAGCCTGTTTCGCCTCCAACGCCGCGGCCGGAGTATCCATCAGTGGGCAAATCGCCAGAAATTGACCTCGGAAGTTTGACAAGAAAATCGAAGACGTCGGTCGTGCAAAGAAAGCGCTTGTCGATCGGGTAACTCGGTCGTGTCGCAGAGTTGCATGTTAATGGGATCAACATGCCGAGCCCTCCTGACAAGCCCAACCCACTTACTGGGGATTGTAGCGTTTCCCTCGAGCGCCGGGCAGCTTGCAGCTCGGACTAGGGAAGCCCTTCAAGGTGGCTGTATTGTCTTGTAGCAGTGCATTCAAGAAATAACAGCATTGCATATCAGGCAGTAGGTCTTCTCAGTCCAGGCCTTCTCTCCCCCCGTCACGTTCTCGCGCAGGTCGCGGATTTCCCAGAATGTAGGACNGCCCTTCAAGGTGGCTGTATTGTCTTGTAGCAGCACATTCACGAAATAACAGCATTGCACATCAGGCAGTAGGCCTTCTCAGTCCAGGCCTTCTCTCCCCCCGTCACGTTCTCGCGCAGGTCGCGGATTTCCCAGAATGTAGGGCCCTCGTTCATCTTCAGGTTTGCCTCAAAGAGTCCTTGGTACGGCTTGTAATCCATAGTCTTCTTCTTTCGGCCCTTCTTAGCGGACGAAATGACCGATGTTTGGATGGTGCCTCATGAAGGTGCTGGTCCGGGGGTCGGGGTCTCGGTGTTTCGAGCGGTTTCATGCGCGGGCTTCTTCACGTATACGTTGCGCTGTATCTCCAGAATGGACATCAATGGTCGGCTGAGTCTCCATCTCCTCCGCCTCGGTGGGGGACAGAGGGGGCGTCGCCTCCTCGTTGGTCCTCTCTTTCTTAACGATCGTTCTCTCGGTTCGGTGCGGCTTGTCGGTACCCAATCGCTCGTAGACTTGCATGAGAATTTCATGGGTCAGGCATTCGCGGTGTAGCCACTTCCCGCACTCCTCGTTAACGCATCCTATCACCATCTTGTCGGGGTTCGCGGGTGTTTGGCATTTGCACATAAGATCAACCGACTAGCATTCATTAGACCTTGGTAAGCTCGAGGGAAATATCGCGTCACTTACTGAGAGCTGCGAGTTACGGCAATCATAGGCTTGACGCCAATATAGTGCGTCCTGGATCTCGTCGTCATCCGATTCGATCCATTGGTTGACCGTGGCAGGCTGGGTAACACTGACAACGTTGATAACATCCACTGCGGATAGTGTGTCAGTCGCGATGCTTTCTCTGCAACGTTTCTAAAACATACTGTGGTTGGAGGCAATCAGCTCGTTGGCGCCATGGTATGGCTGACGTCCCTGGACCTTCTTCTTACCATCCAGAGTGCCGGGAGGGAGCTCGTCTGGCCAGTACATCCAGCAAACACGCGCGTAAACATGGTGCTCGTCGGAAGCTCGGATCTCGAGAATGCGCGCTACCCAGTCATCTTCGGACTTATTCAGCACGCCGGGTAGTGCCGCCATTTGCGGCCTTTTGTCGCTCGAGGGTTGTTTCATTGGTAACGTAAACCAAGCCTTCGCTGTAATACTTGACGCCGTTCACTGCCAAGAAACCGATGGTCAGCCCCTAATTTTTGAGGACAGGTTCCCTCGGATACTTACGGGCGAAGCTGTTATAGCGCTTCATATCTTGCCATTTCTTTCCAGGCTCTACGTTGTAGTAGAGATCCATGGTTCCGTGAGTCTTGAAGGTGCCTGTGGGCGAGAAGGGCGAGATCTGGATTTGGACTCCCCCATCGTCATCCTGGCCCTCGCGCTTCCGCTTCTTATTCTTATGTCGCTCCTGTTCAGCGCGCGACGGGCTGTTCGCGTACGAGATGGTGAAAGGGAATTCCGCGCGATTCTCCTCCGCGATGGAGCGCGATCGCTTTCGATTGCTCATTGTGGCGATTTTGATGCGGTTGGGAATGGCCGCGTCCGAGTGGAGAGAGGGAAGGGTTTCGAGGACAAACGACTAGTCGCGCGGTTAAGGCGGAGAAAGGCGAAGAAAGGAGAACAAAAAAATCTTGAAGAGGTGCTGGAGAAGGAGAAATAATGTCGCGTACCCAAGCCGTGCCCAGCCTGTCTTTGAGCGACGAGCCGCGGCCTGCGATGTCCTGTGCGCAAAGAGGGATTCGATTGAGCAAAAAGCAACCGAAATTAAGTATCACGTGACGCAGCCTGGGCCGCCCAAACAATGGAATGCGTCGGTTCCAGAACGTCGACGAAAAGATAGGTTGAGATCGGTTGCCTGTCGCAGGAGGAGCGTCATTCGACTCTCAACGCCGAGGAACACAATCCAACATGCTGCCAAACACCCGAGTTGTATCACGATGGATCGACGACCCCGACTCGAAGGCAGCGCTGCGGTCAATTCAAGTTCAAGCCGATTTTTGCCGTAATTGTTAAGTATTGAGGCACCCCCAACTCGAATTATCAGGCTATTTTTTTTATTTGAATCGGCAAAGTTGACTTGAAAAATCATTTGAGGCAGCCCGGCGCAATTTTATCTTATCGTGTCTTAGGGAGCCAATGATGATGATGAAACGAGCACAAACCTCATAGGGCCAATCAAGACGCTAAGCTCGCTTGACTTTGCTTGACAGGCCTGATTGAAGGCCAATTTCTCCAAGTGTTCAGCGTCCTATCTTCAACAGCTGAATCATAGTCTGTCAACTTGAGGCTGTCTACTGTTAGTATTCCTGATTTAATTTGTTAAATGCAAATGGTTAGAGAAGTCGTCAAATCTGGCTTGCATCAAGTCTCCCCGTGTCAGCAAATCTTATCGTCGCCCGCACCGCCTGTAGGTTAGGCGCCAAACTTTTCGCCGTCCGATGCCGCCTTTGCTCCTGAAAGAACGAAAGATTTCCCATCTTGCTCTGCTCAATTCGCCGCATGCCTTCGCGTTGTGCATCCCATCTCGTACAGTGGAACAGAAAATGTTCCACTGTCTCGGCCGCTTGTCCACAGTCGCACGTGTCCGATTCCACTGCGCCTCTGTTGAACAGGTAGCTGTTGATCCTCGCCATTCCCGTGCGAAGCGGCGACAGTACGTCTGCTTTACTAAGCTGATATTGACGTCGAGTCCTCACGACGGGAGACAGCTTTACCAGGAAAGGCTTGCCAGAGAGCTTTACCAATAAGATCATAACCTGATTGCTGGTAAAGGAGACCGCCTATTACTGGACAGCCTTCGCTATGAATAGGCGCCGATTACTGAGAGGCGCCCGATGACAAAGGCGTCTGACGAAGAAGCGGAAACAGAAGACAGCGGCCTCATACTAGTGTCTCCCGGGTGGACAGAGAACAGGATCCGTCCGACACTGACGTACTCGGCGATTACCAGTACACACAGGTCCACTCAGACCATTTCCGCCGCCGCCTCTCCAAGGCGTGGGTGACTGGACTTGCAGCAACGTGGTGCTGAGCTGACACAAATGGCGTTGCCGCAGATGAATTGGTGGGAGGAACAGCAAGTAATATACAATCCCGCTCGATTATCGGCGACGAATCTTGACTCTTATGGTTATCTCATAACGTGTAGTCTACGATCTAACAAAGTATATAGCTATGGGGTAATAAAACAAGATGGTCCAGTGAACGCATGACACTGGGAGAGGACGTAGCATGTACCCGCTCCGTTGTTCCGTCACTTGGCCTTTGCCATCTGGCGGCGCCTCACCTTACGTAGCCGCCTCTGTTCACTTGGTCTGACGACCGCAGGGGGACACCATGACTGTGAGAATATGGTTCCCGGGCTGGTCCAGATGCCTAAGTTTTGCCTTTCGCTCTTTGCAGTCAGAATTGTCACACCTGATCGCTTCATTATTCCGCCCAGCCTGCTCCCTTTCGGGCAGATGATTGTCATCGTATTAGTCATTCATGACGGCGTTGCGGCAATATCGGAAGCTCCGCTCCTCGACCGTTGGTCGCTCATCGCCAATACAATCCGGACACTGGTCTGGTTCCATGAGGAAAGGAAAGCGATGGGGACTTGAGTCCTGCGCCAATTCTATACCGGGTGGTGACTCGGATTTGATGGGCAGGTCGGCTCTGGCCCTTGACCGGCTCTCTCTTGTCGCACAGAGCTACCTGGAGATCGATGGCCTCGATCCTGCGTAAGAAGATCTCAGTTAAGTCATCGGGCTGGTGGCAGAGAATCTCCACTAGTTTAGCACGTTCTGGGAAGGCGACGGCAATGACAGGCTCCACGTTCTCCTCGACTTCTTCCCCTCGTGCCTGTCTTTCAATATCCCAGGTGGGACGGTGGTAAAAATAATACTCGCGGTAATCTTTGACAATCCGCTTCTCACGTTGCGCGCTCTTAGTGCGGATTTCATTGGTGAGCTTCCGGATCTTTTCCTCGTCCTCATGGCCCTCGATCCGGCACTTGCGCCGCTTGAGCTGTGGGCGTTGCTCTTCGAGCGGGTCCGGCGGCAAGCTCGCCCACACCTCTTCGGGCACCATGTCCGAGGTGGCTCGAGGATCGCGCGTGAGGCTGACGTGCGCGAACAGCCGGAACACCAGACTCTTTCCTCGAAGAAAGCGCTCTCAAGGTCATTTAGGTAAGCTTGACGGAATGTCGCAAACCGAGGGTCATGGCGCATCATTTGGTCGCGGACAGATTCTGGTGCGTCCCCTAAAGAACGAACCAAGTTAGTATGGCTTCCAATGTTGCAACATTTTGGAGACCTCTGCCCCTCCAAGATGAGCACCGACGTACCATTGGCGGCATTTGCGGCACCTCGCCGAGCAAACTTGGGCGTCCAGCGTTTCTCATGTCCTGAATCGAGGCTCTGCTGACCCATATCGTCTCTAAACTTGGAGTACGGGAAAGCCTCGGTTTCCGAGAGGTGGGCGCCACGGTACCGGCGGAAAACCGGCGTCTTCAGCTTGGATTGCTCCCACCGGAGCGGAATGCATTCCATGAATCGCTGCAGCTTCGTTCCAAACAAGCGGGATGCATTTGTCAAGCTCGGCGAGTCGAAGGCTTGATCGTGGAGGGCAATGGTAAGCATCGTACAAACGGCACAGAAGAGAAGCTTCTTGGTGGGGGTGACGTAGAATATGGTCCTTTAGGAGGGGACTGTCAATAAGCACAACGTCTGGCGACTGATGGTTCCATTTGCGACGCCTAGAGATGTACGGTTTGGGTGTACGGTTTGGGTTTGTTATCAGCCTCCTTGTGATGGATGAACTTGATGGCCATGGCTGGTATGGATTGTCCACTGATAGGGTGCCGCACAATCATCATCAGGATATCCTCATAGCACAGAGCCTTTGGACGCCCGCGCCCAACAGTCTCCTGTGAGAGAAGGCTGTTGATCTGCTCGGAGTTTTCATCCAACGCCTCGTCCTCACCGTCATCAGAAGAATATGACTGGACGGCCCTCTGACCGAGGAGTTCCTTGATAGAGCCGTCCTTTGGTTTCTTCCTCTCGCCATCTACCAGCTCGACAGGTCACGCTCCGATATAACACATGAGCTGGATGCAATGACTTTCGCTGGGGAAGATGCTAGTATCGTAGGCGATATTGAAAGTCAGGATGACACGCAAGTTGTCCCCGTTGAGCACCGGCTTGCCACCGATGTTGGGCGGTCGGAGGCCAAAGGTAGGGATTAAGATGTGATGACGATACACTGGTCGGCAGACAAGCCAGCGTCGCAGCAGCGTCCGCAGGGTCTTTGTCGGTCGAAACCCTTCTTGTTCTTCCGGCAGCGCTGGCAGCGTGGCTTCGTAGAAATATCGGGCTGCTCTTCTTCGCCGGGAATGGGCGCAACCTGTCCGGCAGAAGCGACCGACTGCTTCCGCGACGGAGGCATAGAAGCCGGGGACATTGGGCTGTTGGGGATAGCAGGCAGCTTCTTAGCTGTGGTATTATTGAAGGTGCGCCGGCCCTTGGTCGTCTTGGATGATGTTGACCTGGAGATAGAGGCAGAGCTTTTGTGCTTGGTGGGCGCCTTGTTGGTCTTGACTGGTTTGCTCTTGCCATTGGGGGGAAGAGAATCATCAGCGCCATCTTCGTAGTCAGCTTCGTCACCACTGGCTTCAGTGGTCTCAGGAGGGGCCATGGAGTGCGCCTCGGTAGTCTGATGGGCCTTGCCAATGGCGCCGAAAGCATCAAGCATTTGGCAACAAGCAGGAGGGAGCTCAGGCTCGCGCTCGCTCTCACCGTCGCTAGTAGCACCAGTCGATGAAGCGACATCGGCTCTGCCGCTAAATGCATCATCGAGGGTCGAGACAGACGTTCGGCCGTGGGAGATGTTGGACATTTCGCCAAGTCGCATCAGCTGGATGGCAACATCCTTGTCCTCCCCGGACATGCAGCTACCGACGGTTGGGTCAGGAGTGGGAAGNCTCGCTCTCACCGTCGCTAGTAGCACCAGTCGATGAAGCGACATCGGCTCTGCCGCTAGATGTATCATCGAGGGTCGAGGCAGACGTTCGGCCGTGGCCCGTGGGAGATGTTGGACATTTCGCCAAGTCGCATCAGCTGGATGGCAACATCCTTGTCCTCCCCGGACATGCAGCTACCGACGGTTGGGTCAGGAGTGGGAAGAATGCCAATTGCGCTGCCATTGCTGGCATACCCGATGCTACCGCGGCTGCGACGACCATCAGGGCCCGGTGTTGAGTACAAGTTGGAGTGCGAGGCTCCATTGGTATAACCATGCGGTGACTGCAGGGGGGGGGGGGGGGTGCATGAAGGGACTTTGGTGCGGCTGCACGAAGGGCATCGCCGGACGATGAGGCTCAACTCGTCGAGCAGGATAAACGGACGGGTTCGAAGTCGCCGCCGGCATTTGAGGCGGTGCGAACATGGGCAGCTCCTGTGACCCGACGTTGTCAGTCTTCTGAGGCCGCATTGACGCAACGGCGGTCTCCACTTACCGACCTTTCAAACTTGGCCCTTTTTCGACGTCCACCCTCGACAATGTTCTCAACACTGATGTCGGTAGTGGTCTGCTGCTCTTTGTTCTTTCCAGATATCGAGCCATGCTCATCAGCGCTGCTGTATCCGGTTAAGCTGTCGCTGTAGAGCTCAGTATGACTCCGGGCGGCGGAGCCCCGGTTCTTGGACGAGCGAGAGTGGCCCTTCTTGCCATTTGTGCTGGCAGAAGCACTTCTTCGGCCACGAGCAGTGTTGGCAGAAGGACTTCGTCTCCGCAATGATCGGGAGCTGGGTCTGGAGATGTCTTGCGCAAAGCGCCGGGCTTGATGAGCGCGATGGCCACTGCCACCATAGTAGGGGCGGCCGCCGACCAAAGCGCTGTGATAGGGATAAGGAGCATAGGCGGCCGGATTTGCCGGGGGCTCCTCAATGGGCCTGACGTAGACGACCATAGTATTGCGGAAGTTTTCATATCGAGCAATGAGGGTGTTGCCGTGTTCGTCCTCAAAACTGACTCCCTTTGACCCGGTCGGACCCGAGTACAGACCGTAAAAGTTCTTGACAGTCGTCACAATCGAGTCTGTAGTATCGTGAGGGTATATTTGCACTCGCATGGGTAAGCGCGCACGATATTGGGGAGACTCGAGAAACAAGACCTCGAATGCGACGTTCTTGGGGCGCGCTGTGTGTTGCGGTGACACACTGCCACTGTTCGAAGGCGCTCCGGAGGCACCGGTAGCGGTGTTGAGCGGCGACATGGAAGCCATTGTGTCAAAGTAGAGGATGTTTGAGTGTTTCGATGGAGATGGGCGTGGTGAATAGAGAGGAAGAGTTAGGGGATGTGGTTGGGGGACGGCGGTCGCGGGCTTTGGCTGGGATAAACTGTGCCAGGGCCCTGTTCGCAGCGGGATCCCTCAACAGGACGCTCGACAATCTATTCAGTAACCGAGGGCCAGAGAGCGGAGGCGATGCGAGTGTATGAGAACGATGCCGAGCTATGGATGGAAGATCCAAAGGAGATCACCATCCAGGGCGTAGGTTGTGAGCGCCGAGTCTTGTGTGGTGGTGTTCTCAGGGCTTGTTCTTGCGATGCGCGACGACGGGGGACGGACAGTGCTTGTTGAAAACGACAGCGGCGACGAGATGGGCGACCTGCCGTAGACTCTGAGGCGGATTAGCAACTGAGGAAGCATCCGAGGACAGCGAAGCATCTGAGATGGCGATGGATGGTGATCCTGAAGGAGAGAACGGGCAGAACTAGTGCCGGGGGCGGGCTGGCGCTCCTTGGGACGGGGACGACGGATGGAGGAGGGCGGTCATGGAGCTGGGGGCTCAGGACGGAAGAGGGGAGATTCGTGGCCTCGAGATTGGGCCTCGATT
Organism: Fusarium nematophilum; assembly: GCA_033030565.1. Classification (NCBI taxonomy): domain Eukaryota; kingdom Fungi; phylum Ascomycota; class Sordariomycetes; order Hypocreales; family Nectriaceae; genus Fusarium; species Fusarium nematophilum. The sequence goes on along the minus strand of JAVIXY010000334.1, from coordinate 7,848 downwards.
GGGATCGCGCATGATGATACAGGCGATTGGACTCACTAGAGACGACTGGAGTTGGGTTGGGATGGTTGTGGCGGCGTTTAACACTTGGGGAGAAGGGTGTGCATGAGGAAAAGAGAAGCCAGGCCAGAGAGGTTGAAGGATTTTGTCGCTGCTGAACTGGGCTCACTAACACGGGCTGTCTGGCCCCAGGTCCCTAGTCAGCGTTCCGACCGGATGGTTAAAACTGGTATGCACCGTCCTTGATGGCTCGCTCCATCCAATCCCCACATTCAAAAGAGTACTTCCCGCTAGTCATAATCAGGATAACCTTGAGGCTCATTCGTCGCGCAACTTCGTCCCATGGAGCTACGCAAGTTCGTCTCAAGCATTCCGAAACATGGCCGACTAATGGGGTGGTTAGCTTTTCAGCTACAAGGACCCAGCCCAGCCCCAAAACGCTTCTTCCTCCCCCTTCAACTCTCATCAACACCCGCTACCTAACCCGCGTTCAAGCAGTCTATCCAGTCCGGCGCATCTGACTCTTTTTCTCCCACATCTCCCCATCTGAATCAACCTCAAAAATGCCTCCCAAGGCCGCCTCCAAAAAGGTCGTCTCCAAGTCCCCTACTGCTGTCAGCAAGGCTCCCGAGAGTACGGATGCCGCAAAGAAGCCGGCCGCCTCTGGCGACAAGAAGAAGCGCTCCAAGACCCGCAAGGAGACGTACAGCTCCTACATCTACAAGGGTGCGTCTCCAGCCTCCTGATCCGCTCGTTTTCCAAAACGTGCGACGCGTCTCTGACTCCCTTTTCTAGTGCTCAAGCAGGTGCACCCTGACACTGGCATTTCCAACCGCGCCATGTCCATCCTGAACTCTTTTGTCAACGGTAGGTCACATCTCTGGCGCGTCTCGTCTTTCTTTTGCCTCCTGCTGACGCGTAACCCAGATATCTTCGAGCGTGTCGCCACCGAGGCTTCTAACCTGGCTGCCTACAACAAGAAGTCCACCATCTCCTCTCGAGAAATCCAGACCTCGGTCCGCCTCATCCTGCCGGGTGAACTGGCCAAGCACGCGGTGTCTGAGGGAACCAAGGCCGTCGCCAAATATTCGTCCGCGAAATAGTGAGAAACAGGCAATGTTGATGGTGGATGTTGGTAGCGAAAACGTACAGGCTGAATCACTACTTTAATGGTAGTCGTATGACGGAGGCCTTGAGAAGCAAAGCTCGAAGAGGAAACCACAACGCTTGGGGCAAGCTCGTCATCGAGCTGGACAGCATTCAATCTGCTGTGAGCAACAGGAGCAACGGGGAGCATACCGTGGAAGACGTCGACGATATGATCAAGGCCTGTTCCACCAAGCGGAACGTCTACCACCAGGCCGTCGAACACTGCCTCCTTTCCGGACTTCTGAGCCCTCTCGTAATATTCTTTGAGCAGTGGGCGCTCCAGTTGGACACTAAGAACTTGACCGCCGTACCGGGGAATCGTGACTGACCAGGGACGGGCGGAATAGGCTGAAGAAGATCCAGGATTTGGAAGACGGAATTCTATGCGTCGTGTTATTAGGAATAAAACAAATTTAATTAAATTAAAAAAAAAAAAAAGAAAACCAAGTCAGTTTAATAGATTGTTTCTTTATTTCATGCTGTCTCATCATACAGTCTTCAGTTTTTCGTCGCTCATCCATCGAACCTGCTTCAGGTCTCGACCTCCCTAAGTATGGCGTTGCTCAGCGCGTTCAGCCTCCCCTCTGCGGCGACCTTATCCGCCGGGTACCCCCATTGCTAACGAAATTCCTCTCGGGTTCTTTTAGAAAGAAGCAGTAAAATCCGTTATGGGCCGACAAGTACTCCACCAATCGCCTCGAAAGGCGGCGGACGGAGCTTGGTCCGACACGATCACCAATGATCACGTCGTTGTTACGTCAGGTGAAAGTAGACACCAACAAATGGGTTTGCTGTCGTGAAATAAAGGAGACTGTCGGTGAAGGGAGCTCTCGAATCTCCGCGAGTTCTCACTACTCCTCTCGTCGTGAGAAGACCGGCAGTGTCATAGAGCGCGGCGGTGTGTTACGTCTTGAGCATCCTTTCAACACCTTAGCGATCCCAAAATGCAACGAAATTTGCACGGAGCAGGCTCACAAAATCTGCGTCGGCTTGCACCGGCGCCGTCCTGCGAGCTTGTGGGTGCCTCCTCCATTGTATCCTATCCACCACCAACTCCGCGTACGCGGATAGGCGTTAACGTCGCGTGTGAGGCTTGCCGGAAGCGTAAATCCAGGGTGCGCCCCTCATATGCCTACCGGAGTTTAGAGTATGGGAACTGACAGTACGAATCTCAGTGTAGCGGAGACCGACCGAAATGCACATCTTGCGCACAGCGTGGTGTTGACTGCTGCTACGCCTCGTCCAGCCTATCTGAGACACACGCAGCAGCTTTGAAGCGAAACCTTGACGAAGTGCAGCAGAAGAATAGTGATTACGAAGAGCTCTACACTGCTCTTCAGATTATAGACGAAAAGGGCTCTCAAACGATTCTCCGTATAGTCCGCTTAGGTACAGATGCCAGGACTGTACTACGGCAGATCAAGGAAGGGACCTACTCCTTCAGCTGTCCTTAATCCCCCCGAGACACGACGACGATACCAGTTTCCATATGTCGCAGCCATTCCAGTATCCATCTAAACCCAACCTAAATCTTCGGTCCGTATAGGAGGCGAGGTTCTATGACGAAGGTCAGCGCTAGCCTCTAAACTCGCCTGCATAGATGGATGATTCATGCACCCGTGTCGAGCGACACCACGACATGGGAGTGTGGCCAACTCAGGGTTTCTATTTCGCCCTATCCGACCCAGGGAGACAGAGTGCCAAGAGGCTGATGAAGGGAGAAGCTCTGATCCGGGAGATGCTGGGGAGAGGGTGGTCGAAAGTTTTAGACGTTTGGATGAGCGCAATCAGCAGAATCTGGCGCAAGCTGGTTCACAAGTTTGCACCTCTGCGGACGTCTTCAATGCTATGCAGAAAGGGGGCGAGCACGCTAGGGTAGATGGAAGTTGTCGAAAGCGGCGGTCTCGAACGTCGACGAACAGGCCACGATACGGGGGGCTAGTCAAGTCGGAGGCGGAGATGACGGGAGGCGGCGTAGATGTAGTAGCAGCTGCCGAAGAGGAGCCCAGTTCACGGGGCAAGAGGCTGGGACGTTTGACAACATATGATTCACCAGCGAATGCAGTATCAACGTTCCAACAGATTCAGCGTAAGCAACCTGCGGATTCTGATCCTCCGCTCTTCATCGACACTTTTTGCCCAATGGGGGGGCGGGACGGGGATGATGAGCGGCGCGGTACGGCGGCTGTTGGCGATCTCCCGCTCTTTCTTCGTCGGAATGAGGTACCCACGGTCCGGATTATCCAGCCCAAGCAATCAGGATCTGTGGACATTAGACAAAGCGAGCTGGCAGTAGCAATTGCACGGGGATTGCCCAAGAGACGTCGGCGAAGGGTTGGCGGCCGCCGAAAGCAAGACCAGACACTTGCTGTGCCTCCCATGCAGGAGGTTCGGCGCAACATCCAGTGCTGACTCAGGCGCGAGATGGGGGTGTAGGGGTGGATGTGGACGATGCCACTACAGAGCTGGCACACGCTGCGCTGAGCGGAAAGACTCTGTCGCCAAGGGCAGTGGGTGGTGCACCGGAGGCGGCGGTTGCTGAGCCCGTGCTGTTTCATCGACACGGCTTTCCGAAAGATGAAGAGGAGGGTGTGGTGGCGGTTGCTCAGGGGAGCGCCGACCGGGAAGACAGTTGACCAAGGTAAGGCATCGGCATGAAGACGTCGGTCAACGCTTCATGCGGCCCATACAGCCGAAAACGACGGAGAATGCAGCAGGAAGTGCGCAGTTAGACGGGCGATTTTTGCTAAGGCCACCACGCCGGGGCGCTCCTGAAGAAGCAGACCATTCACGGAGAGACGAGCCCACTGGTCTAACGCTGCCCCGGCAGTGGGGAAGGAGAAACCGCCATTCTAGAGGAGACGAGCCTCCGAGGAACCAAATCGGAGCTGGAACCGGAAGGCAGAGAAGACCGGAGTTGCAGGCCGAAGACCTGGCGAGCGTGTTGCGCTTCTTGGGGGAGGACTTTGCTGTGAAGGAGAGTCTGTCCAACGAGCAGACGTGGTGTACGCCAGTACCTCACGAGAGAAGGGTCTTGACCGTTCGAGATTTCTACCAGGCGTGCCACGATGTGAGCACCTTGCCGATACGGACCTGCATGCTGTGCTACCGTAAGCGCACGAAAAAGAGTTGAGAGAGGTGGTGTGGGACCGATGGATGCCGAGCTGCGTCGAAAAGGTCGGCCGCCAGCGGCCCAACTTCACAACCGCCTTGGCTGTGAGCACATGTATCCTGACGAGCTAAAGGGTCTCACATTGGTCGAGGAGAAGCTCATCGCGCTAAATTCTTGTTATGGATTTGTCACAAGATACTGCATTCCGGGTGGCCAAAGGCAGACTCTGAGGTATCCAAGGCACGTCAAAGGCCACATCGCGGTGTTCCCAAACAATGTGCAGGAGCTGGCCACGAAAGTGCTCCCCCATCCGCTTTTGCAAGTCATGGACGAGATCCAAGTCTCGCGGCAGGGAGCGGAGAAGCCGGGACCGAGCGATCTTTCAAGCCTCCTATCGGTGAGGCGGCGAGTCGTTGAGAGGGCCCTTGTCTGCTGAAGAAGAACAATCCACACTATGCTGAGATCGAGATCGACGCGGCGGAGATGGAGAGTTGAGGAGCCCTGCCGCATCGGGTGCCGTAGTTGGTGTACGATCGCAAGTTGTGCCGCCCACGGAGCGCGCCATGGACGATGAGGATTCTATGGAGATCGAGGAAATCCTCGTTCTGCTCAACCAGGGAGAAGGCGCACCAACATGCCAAACTGGAGGACCAGTGACGAACAAGGGAAAGGAGTCGGCGTGTTGTTGACTACGAGGGATCTGGGATCCCGCCCGTCTCCACGGGCTCGACGGTGGCTAAGAGGCTCTTTATCGTCCATCTCGGGATCGATATAGGACTGCGGCCGAGCCATGGCTGAGAGCGGCATCTGTCGCTTTGGAGGCTCCGGCTCCGGCACATCGGGGGGTGCGCAGGAGTCCTCCTGATCGGGCACCCAGTGCACGCCATCAGTCACCGAATGCATCCTGGCATTGTTGGAAGGTAGTGTCGGAGCGCGAGCTTCCAGGCCGTTGAGGATCTGGGGAATCTTGATCGGCGGGGAGACGGTTGTTGACGTGGGTGGGCAACGGACCAGCCTTGCGCTCTATGAAGTCATCATCTCCCATCATCTTATGGAAGATGTGGATGGCCGGCATACTGGCATCGCGAAACTCTTCTTGCAGGAGAGGGTCGCTCTCGGAATTCTTGAGTGGAGGAGATTTATCCGCCATGTCGAGAACGTCGTGGGTTAGTGCGATGGGCTTAGACTTAGAGATGTCGGCAAGGGTTATCTTTGCGGAGCGGGCGCTTCTAACAGAGGCCTTGCCTTGGCCGTGGCGTGACAAGACTGAGTCGAGGTCAAAGTCTGGTTGGCCGGCCGAGTTCTTGGACCCTGAACGAAGACGACCTGTAAGAGAGTGGTTCGGGGAGAGGATGTATCCGGCCGGGGAGTAGCCGCCGTGACGTGCGGTGGTGTTGGTCGAGATGATGGAGGAGGCGATGGAGGGGTGTCGTCTTAGTTGTTCAAGAGCGGAGCGGGGGTTGGTATAATCGTCGACGGAGCCAGAAGCCTTCAGGCTGGCAGCAAGGATGGAGGATCGTCTGCTATCGGATCGCTTCAGTTCACTGTGTAGATCACGGATTGCATCGTCGATGGAACTAGTCATAGACAGACGCTCGGCAGTCGCTTCGAGTTGGGCGATTTTCCCGACGAAGGCGCCTGAGCGGGCTTTGGAGGTGGTGTCGGGAGTCGGATGCTTAATATCTAGGGATTCGGAATCGGAGGTTGTACGGACGATGGTCCTCGGCCGTTGCTGGACGAGCTTCGTGTTGGATTGGACGCTGTCAACTCGAAGGGGAGAAGGAGAGGATGTGTAGGAGGGAGAGGAGTTGTCGTGGGTGTCGTGTGAGGAATGGCCGATATGGTGGCCTTCTTGGTAGCCCAGTCGATGCCCAGGGGAAGCGGAGTTGTTGCCAGTGGACAATGTGGACGGGTGAGTGGATGCTGAGGAGGTGACTGCCGCTACAGGCTATCCCTGGCGCAGGGAGCTCTGGCGCTTGTGCTTGTGCTGGCACTGACCCTGTGGCAGCTTGAGCAGATTCGTACAGTGACCCGCAATAAATTTGAAGACGACCTCTGGTATCTTTCGGCAGGTCCAGCCCTAAAAGGCTAGTCTACGATGCCGCTTTATTAAGTGATAAATCAACCCAAGAAAATATTCTAAAGTAGTAGCATTTAAAGATAAAAGCTTAATAGGAGAGATATATAGTGTAATTATAGGTATATGCTCTTTTTTCTATTATTTTTAATCTTTAGATCTAAGTTTTTAATTATCTTTTTAATAATATTTCGAATTCTAGCTAAAAAGCAGCGTAAGGAAGTTTAGCCATAATGGGTTAGCTTATTTTGCGTGGTACAGAGGCGGTCTTCAAATTTACTGCGGGTCACTGTATTGCTGCTGAATTTGGGTGTTTACCCCTTGATCCTGATGTTCCTTATGCAGGCCCCTGAGAGCGGGTGCTATGTCGCTGGATGCGGCGCTGCTATTTTGGGTTGATGAGCTTGCCGTATTGATTGTGGTTGGGGCGAAATGAGAGTTTGCTGCTCCTGCAATAATTGACAGTCTTCTGGTGATTCAGCCGAAGGCTGACTCTTACATTAATCCATAAGTTTCCAGATAATGAGGGTTTGGTGCAGACAAGGGTAATAAGTTTCCCGGGCTCTGATTGGCCCAAGTTTTGTATTGCCAGCCGCAAATCGTTCGGCAAACTGGCTGACGGTGGTCGCCGATTGTTTACTCAAATGATTTGTTTACGTTACACTTGGCTGAAGATAGCCATTTCGTCCGCTTCAACGCTTCTGCGTGTCTTCTTTTCGTTAGGCAATGGGTTCTAAATCTACTTCCCGGGAGCTCTATAATGGACATAATTTCCATTGTCTGTGCACGCTGTGGCGAGGAGAGACCGGCGGGCGACTTCGTCAGCAAAAGGAAATCTACTGGGAACACGAAGAACTGCCTTGATTGTCATAATAAGAACGATTGTCATAATAAGAACGATTCTCATGTCAGCTCTGTCTCCCCACTCTGTAAGATCAATACTAACTAAATGAAGTATTCCAGATTCAGAGACGCGACCTTGATGCTGAGGAACCTAGCCTCAGCTGAGAGACGTGCCCCGAAGAGAACCGACGGAGATGCTGGCTTATCGCCTCCTAACGAGACATCCGGAACCCAGCCTACGTCGCCAGAGAAACTACGGCAACTTCATGCAGCTAGGAGGCTATTCAGAGAGTCACTTAGCCAGCCGCACGTAGTGCTGGGGACGCCAATTCCACCACCCCAATAAAGCACGCGGCGTTACCGTGCTCTAGCTCCCTCACCTCCCGTGCAGCCAACGGCCATCCAATCGCCTCACGTTCTGACCCATCTACTGTCCGAAGCAGCACAACTAGTTTGGACTACTCTTACTTGGCTGCTAGGTTCCACAGGGCCGGGCAGGACTCGCAAGATGATGATCCTTCCAATGCCGGGGCGAGGGCCAAGCTGGCCGCTGTCCAGCGCGACCATCGTTCACGACGCTGTGTCACTGGCTCCCACAATATCTCAACTCGGCGTCTTTGATGGGTCAGAGGGTCCTGGAGAAGGTATCCTTGTGCTGTGGTCCTGGTAA
>JAVIXY010000333.1:0-27144 GCA_033030565.1 Fusarium nematophilum | reverse complement strand
ATGCCTGTGTAGTACCACCATGCATGCCACTTCTCCAACAGTATCTAGAGGCTATTGAGAACGCGATTTTAATGCCTTTTCGCGGCCTCGATGTCCGTACGGCGATTGAATTGGTAGGGAATGAAGAGGAAATTAGATCTATAGTAAGACTGCTTTTCCGGAAGGTTAGCAAGGCCTTGGATAAGTATATAGCTAAGATTGCAGAGTAGGAGCAGGAAATATAGCTTTTAAAGGCCTAAATTAACTATATTCGGCTAAAGAAGAGGAAGAAGGTAAAGCCGAGTAATAACGAGAGGTTTGTTAATATTAAGAACCTTAGGAATACACGCGAGTAGGTTAGGAAGCTAGGGAAATAATTTACCGATGAAATTAATACCTAGAAGGTACGGTTTGAAGATCTATGTGACGAATTTTAGTTAATCCTAGATTATGAGAGTGAAATTGAGGTTATTTCGTGATCGCGAAAATCGCGGCCTTCTTGGTGTTGAGGTGTGCCGAGATGTGGGGGGTGCCGAGATGTGGGTGCCCGACGTTAGTTATCGTCCGTTATGAAACGACCTCAGGATTCTGTCCTTCAAACTTGCTCCACAGTGACCCGCGACTTCGAGTAACAGCCATTAAGCGGTCAAAGGGATGATCAATGTTCAGCAATGAGTCGGTCACCCAGACCTGGTTGGGGGTGACAAGCAGAGCAAAAAATAGTTATCTTGATCGAGAAAAAGAAATGGACGAGAAGGGAATTGAACCCTTGACCTTCCGCAGGTTAACTGGTAATGGTAGTTACCAAGATGCGAAGCGGACGCCATACCCCTAGACCACACGCCCTGTTCTGTTATACTTTGCACATCTAAGCAACATTATGTATGCTGGTTCAGATGAGGGACTGGCTTGACGTGAATTGCGAAACGCAGCAAGTGTGTCTCACAACAGACCTTGGCAGAAAGCAAGCGCCAGACGGCAATCGTGATCATTTTACCAGCTGTTGCGCCAGGGCCCGGCAACGGCGATCTGGGCTAGATGAAGAGGTCCTCGATCAAGAGTCTAAGCCGCCGTCTTTCAAGACCAAGGAGCAAATGCCCCGTCAAAACTAATTACAATCAGATTGCCTCCCCTTGGGCCTGGCCTCGGAACTCTGGAGCCTGCAAGCAAACTAATTCGCCGGCTTGTTGGGATGGTAGCATGCTATTAGTAACGTCACCGATTTCCTCAGAACGCCCAGGAGGCAATGTGGTATTAGCTGTCTGACAGCAAAGGGCCCCTTTCCTTGAACTTAATTCCGCAGGTATACTTGAGGCAGAATCCTCTCATAGACTTGGTTTCCGACTAATATTTACAGTTAGTGAATGTTGAGATCACACACTAATGTTATACTTGCACTTGCTTTTCAGGCGGGGTCTTGATATTGTCAGAGTAGTTAAGATATTTTTCACAGCTTTCTGGACACAATTGTTGGAGGCCGATGAAGTTGTATTCAGCTCAGCCCCATAACGGCCGGCCGAAAATTCTGGTTATTACGAATTACTAAGTAACCCGTAGTCCATTTTTCGAACAGCATAATTGAGATGTCAAAACGGCTATTTGACTTATCTTGGCAACGGTCACATACAACAGTCAGTCAGTTCAGTCAGTCCATTCACCCCCAGTCACCCCAGAAGCCCACACATGGCCAAAACCACCTTGTCCGAGCCCTCTTCTCCATTCACATCCCCAATATAGCCCAGCCTACCCGACCCAACTTTAGCAAATGCCACTGCAGTCTCACGAGACCCTCCGCTTTCGGCGTACCAAGTCGCCGATCTCTCCACATTAATTGCAAATACCGCTTTTTGGCTGTACGAAGAGGGCAGCTGTTTCGCCAAGTCGCCGTCGATGACACCGCGACGCAGACTGACTGTCGTCCGGGTATAGGATCCTCTCTGCCAGGGGAGACCAACCCTGGCAAAGAAGCGGTTGAACTCGCCCTCGTTCACCATGCTGCTGAAAGAGCCTGCTAGCACCACTGTGGCACCCTGACGGAGGCGGTCGATCACGCACTCCCAGACCTTTCTCTGACGTGCGAGGCCTCCATCGACGACGAGGATAACGGACGGGGGCGACTTGGAGCGAAGCACGGCGAGGGCAGCCTCTGGCGTCGTAGCCCGCTCCATCTTGGCTTTCGAGGTGATTTGCGAGATGAGGCTTCCGAAACAAGCGTCGAACAGACCCTCGCTCTCAAGGCATAGTGCAAGGATACGAGGGCCTGGTTCATCAGACGCGGCCGTTGTGGTTTGTGGAAAAGAACCCAGCGTGACATCTTTAAACTCAACCTTGGCCGCTCCGTTGCGCGCCGCGTGTTTCGCCGCCGCGTCGGCATCGCCATTCATCTCCCTCGGAATGTTCCAAAGATCCACTCGCAGCCCCCGATGCTTCCATCTCTCCACCTCGCCGAGCAATAGGTCCCACAGGTCCTTGTTCTTGACATCACCGCCCTTGCGTGTCTTCCACTTGTTGCGCACCCGTGCAGCCTTTAGCCCAGCCGGTGGCGCCATCAACCACGTACGATGAGTCGGTTTCAATGACGACGCCATCGTAACCCTCCTCCCGCCAGTCACAGAGACGCAGCGCAGCGATGGCTGCCCGCAGTTCAGCTCGGTTGCTCGTCTGTACGCTTTCGTCCCCAAACGGGCCCTTGTCCTCGAGACGGCCGCACACGACGCAGCGGCTACTGTCTTCGTCATTTCCAGGCGTTCCGCAAACGACGGCCCAACCTGCGCGAGGATCTGGCTGCCCGTTGTTCTCACAAGCTCCGTCGGCGTATACGAGTGCCTTTCCTGGGTCACTGCGGCGGACAAACCGGACGGTCAGGCTGCGGGCCATCCGAGTCGGGGGGAAGAGCTCAGCTGGGTGGGATGTCGGCGATGGAGGCTCGAACTTGGATGGAAACACGGTACCGGTGCCCCGTCTTCTCTGCAATTCCTCTGTCCCCTCTCTCGGGCCATCCGATGGCGCGTTGCCCCCACCATCGGCAGCGGTTAGGCCTTGATATACGCGGGTGAATTCCGAGGTGTCCGCATCAATCATCACCATAGCATCTTCGCTCTCTTGCCAGGCACGTAGACACTGATGGAGAACTAGATCCGCCTCCTCCTTAGAGCCGGGGGTATAGAAAGGTGGCAGGACAGGAGTCTCTTCCTCGACTAAGGCTTCCCAGAAGTACGGGTTTGCATCATTCACCGCCCGACAGAGCCTGCGGTATTGGTTTTTCAATATCTCAACTGTTGCCGAGAGGCTCCCCTGGTCCATGGTTCGTATTTTTGCTCGGGCAAGACTTCCCAAAGGTCGATCGATGACGGGACCATTCTCGTAGAACAGGAACCCATCTTGAAACTCAGACTCGTATGCTTCGAGGTCGAGATAAAGGCGAAGCTTAATGAGGGTGAGGGCCACGAGGTGGCTGAGGCTGAGGCCTTCTGAGCAGAACATGTTGATGGACTCGAAAACGTTGGCCCCGCGAATGTCGAGATACGGCTGCGTGGTGTCGTCCCAGTCGTAGCGTCCGTTGTAATGATCCTTGTCGTCGACGGTGGCCCACCACTTGATGAAATCGTAGCACTCCTGCTCCCTGCCGAGCTCCAGCAGGAGGTGGGGGATGATGTCTCGCACACCCAGCTTGTCCCTTCGATGGAACCGGAGGATGCCGCTGAAGCGTCCAAGAGCTTTTTCGACGGCGCGATCCGTATCGGATCTGAGGAGTGCGTCGGCGGCGGCGAACCGCGCCCTCATGTCGCCGTCTGCCATGGCGGTGGGACTGAATCTGGGGTACTGAAGGACTGGCTCCAAGGCAGGGGTAGGTACCGTAGCGTCTGTATCCCTGGCCTGCCCGATAACCAGGTGTGCCGATGGGGTATGGACCCTAATTATAGGCCACAGGTACGGTGTTTTGTATAAGGTAAGCTGAGACCCAAGGTAGGGGGTCAGCAAGGGGCGGGAAACAGCATGGAGATCATACTCGGTACCCGCGGGAAAGGGTGCCTACTTATGCCATAGAAGCCAGTGCATTTCTTCCCCGTCTACACTATTCCTTATTCTGTGCTAGTCCCTTGATTCTTGAGCTTGCCTGGTGACTTTATCCGGCAGCTTGACAGTCACGTAGTCAGTTTGCTGACTATTTCAAGTGCTTGGCGTCTTTCTGCCAAGGTGCTTTGACCCAGCCAGGAGCTCTAGTTTGGTATGCTTAAATTTCATGTTCAATTGTTATTGTATTTTTAGCCTAAGGTCTCGATTCCACAAGAACACATAGAATTACAGTGATCTATGAAAGCCCAAACCCTGCCATCACGGAGCCCCAACATTGTATACATGGAATCCAGAACATTCATGTTACTTGGGGAGGTTCTACACCAACACAGTAAAGCACATGCCACTGCCGGGCAAACACCCTTTGAACCTGTACCGGCCCCTAATCCTGAGCGTCCATCTTGCTCTTGAGGTAGTCCTTGCAGAGCTCTGTGGCGTTGGTACTCTCGCTCACCATTCTCTGCTCACACGAGAACTGCCTTGCTCGTCCCTTGGTAGTGACCTTTGAGCACTGCTGCTCGGTGGTTTCGACCCTGTAGAGCGAGCGGTACTTTGAGCACCTGAACTTTGTTTTGGTAAGCCTGCACATTTTCGAGGTTGAGTTTGGCGATGCTTCTATTGGTGTATGATAGAAATGTCGATATATTCAATGAAATCTAAAAGGAGATGTTTGCGAGTCTTGAAGTGGAGGGCAATCCGGCAAATATAGTTATCGTAGTAGAGTGAATCAGACTGGTTAGGAAATCATTTGGGAGGACGACTGTGTAATTTCATTCGCCAAGTTCGATGATCAGAGCAGTGCGGTCGATTCGGTTCTTCATTCATCGTGTGTAGACATATTCATCATTCACGGGCCACTAGGCCTGCGTCGATCAAGGCCATACATCAAGGAAGGCAAGTAACTGCATAGAATTATATGCAGTGAATGTTGTGCAGTTCATGGAATGACGTTGATTGCATGCCTGCGTGCCTGAAATGATAGGTACACATTGCCAAGCCACGAAGAGTTGTCCAGTTCTCTCGCATCAGTCTGTCAGCCTTTGAACCCCATCTTTCAGTGTACACCATGCCCGTACCCGTGACAAGTAGAACTCCTGATTGTTCGCCATCACACTCGTAACAAACAACACACTCACATTACTGGTGCCCACTATCCTGACACTGTACGTATGTCCCCCAACAAAGAAGACCACGATATTGATCAAATTTGACATGCGATGGCTGCTCGTCAAGCAACACAACATCCACTCTGAGCCAAAGGTGCGTCAATCAGATGAGCGCTGTTACATCTCCCGTGACACAAAATCACCAACCTGGAAAAGTGTTGCAATACGACTCCAGAACAGTGACTCTGTCATTCACATGAACGTGTAACGACTTCATGTTCTGGATCAGTGATCGCCGCTCAAGGTACAACTATAAGAGGCAACCCTCAACCTCCACCTTCAACTCAGTGCAGCGCCATCCAAAAAAAAGCCATCGACCTCTCTCTTGAATTCACCTACAACTTCACCACCAGCGAGACCATACCTCACACGCCAGCACATCCTACCCACAATGTGTACGAGAAACTTGACGCGGTACAGCTGCGCCGAGTGCAGAAAGGTGTACAAGCACGACCAGCCAAGCGTAATGTGCAGCGAGGCAAGAATGGAGACCGGCAAGATGGGAGGCTGTGGGGAGATCTCTACCAAGGAGTTGGCGGTTGCGGACCAGATGTGTGAGAAGTGTACTCGGAAGGGCGAGCTGTTGATAAAGAGTGCACAGGATGAGATTAGGGGGAACCGGAGGAAGTGAGATGTATTGCGGTGTGTTTCTATCACCCAATCTGGGCTCTCTTCCTTGTTTAAGACAACGCCACGTTGGATCGGGGTAATTTCAGGTTCAGCTTACCTCGATCAATAGGACCTCCAGCCTACTGTAGCTAGTACAATCGTAGGCAGCATCAGATCATGGCCACCCCGCCACTTCTTATCAGTTGTACGTGGCGTGATGATCACCACTGCAATGCATCTCAATACAACTCCTATTCTAACGAGAAACTTTACCGTCGCTAACTCAGGATCCGTCTCGCCATGAGTGGTTCATTCTTCCGTGCTAAACCTCAGGACCTCACGCTTCCAGACGGCCGCATCTTATCCTTCGGCGTCTTCGGCGCCGGCAGGGATGCAACACCCGGAGCAGGACAGCATCCTGTCGTGTTCTACTTCCATGGCGTCCCCAGCAGCCACGACGAGGCGTACATGATGCACGATGCCGCCGTCGAGCGAGGCCTTCAGATCGTCGCTCTCGATCGCCCTGGCTACGCAGGCTCGACGCCTCAGCCCGGCCGGCGATTCCTCGACTGGCCTAACGACGTTCTGGCCGTCGCGGACCACTTCTCCATCGCCCGCTTTGCTATCATAGGCGCCTCTGGCGGTGGACCCTACGCCTTGGCCTGTCTGCAGTCCCTACCGAGAGACCGGCTCGCCGGCGTCGCTGTATGCTGCAGCGTGTACCCCGTTTCGTTCGGGCTCGCCGGCATGAATTTCTTGAATCGGCTTCTGCTCACCATCACGCCCTGGGTTCCCTCCCTCGTCGCCTGGATTGTGGACTACACCCAATCGGCGGCCGCACGAGACGAGCGTCACCCCGAAGTCTTCGAGAACAAGATGCTGGAGCTCTTCAAGAGCACGCCGGGCCCGGACTGCGCCGTCTTCGCAAGCAATGTCCGTGGCTACACGGATACTATAATTGCTAGCGCCCGTGGTGGCTTGAAAGCCGGCGGTCATGCGTTTGCGCACGAGTTTGCGCTGCTGGGTAGTGATTGGGGGTTCAAGTTTGAGGAGATGCAAGAGCAGGCTGACGGCCGCCTTGTTATATGGCATGGTACTGAAGATGTCCACGTGCCGTTTGCAATGGCCGAAAGGGCCAACCAGCTGCTACCGGGCGCCGAGTTGAGACGTCTTGAAGGAGAGGGCCATGTTGGGCCTGTCCTCCGAGCGGAGGAGATTCTAGATGTAATCCAGGGCATGCTTGGCAGATTGTGAGCCAGATTCGAGGTCGGCTACGGGAGTCTGCTTTGAATAGGCTCGGCAATACGCTCGTTGGTAGAAATTTGCAATATTTTATTATATTATGAACATCACTTGGAAGATATGATTGGCATAACGTCTTCCAATCTCTTGAACTGGTGGTGGTGTCCACCCACCTGCTCGGCACCCTACTCCACAACTGTAGCCCATTAGTACCCATGGGTATAAATGGGCACCCAGAAAATTCCATGCTAACCCATGGTAGTACTAACCTAGCTTTTCTTAGGTATCTATAGTAGCCCACTCTTACCGTGGGTAGCCCATGGGGGCCCATGGGTTGGGTATTTCAGGCCCTAAAGTCTGTAGCTAACCTGTATGTGCTCCACCCTGAGCTCGACCTGGGGGGTCTATCTTAATTGTGTGCTTGCGTGGCCTCGGGAGGAAAGTGAACTGCCGGGTTGTCGAAAATCTTTTGAGTTTCCCATATGTGAAGCCGTTAAAAAACACCCCCGCGACGAAGCATTCATTTCCAGACTCGAGCCACTGCTGGCCCCTCTTTTTCATTTCCTCGCCATGTAAGTCCGACCAGCGACAGACCAGAAGCATCTCACAAACTCCAGCAGCTAAGAAAAGTCCTCACCCAACTTCTCTCCTTCCATGAGCTGGTTTGAGCCGCCGGTCGGCAACCTCCACCAGGAAGCGGATTCAGGATCCGCAACCACCAGCGTGATTGGTTTAGTGGTAAAATTCTCCGTTGCCATCCGAGCAGCGTCGGGGAGCCCTGGGTTCGATTCCCAGATCACGCAAGCAAGTTTCTTTTTGACCTGTTCAATGGTTCTTTTTGGTGTTGCGAGGCTTTTGGTGTTGACGAATAAACTCATTGCTCTGGTTGGTCCTGACGACCGACGGATAGTTAACTCTAAGTTATTTTTTTAACTAGCCCAGAGTTCACGACAAGGGGAAGGGCACGTGAGATCTAACAACCCGGCTATCTTCGGAGTGTATATCAGGAAGGTGGTATTCGTCTGGGTCTCCAAGCATAACCGAACCCCAACAGCCTTGCTGCATCACCGAGTGACTCATATGAGTCATTTCATGCACAGCAATGGAGACTCCTATGCTAACGAAAACCAATTGCAACTCTATAAAACCATCTCACGACCGGTTTCGTAACTCTCTTTAACTAAATACTCTTTACCAAACCCAGCCAGAACCAACATTAGAGCTCTTTAAGCAACGCGCATAACATCAAATGACCATGGACGTCATCACTGCCTCCGAAACTCCTCCCCATCAGCCTAAACCACAAGCAGAGGCTCCCATCCCGGAAGTCTCTCCCAGTGTCGTTCCTGGGCCCATGGATATAGTGGAAGGCCCTCGAGTCCGCACAAAGCTGCGCCTAGGCGCCATATTATCCGGCCTATATGTAATTGACTAGCTCTGGCCTCTGGCCAAGACAACTGGCTAACGTCACAACCACCTTGCAGCTCTCCCTCTTCATGTCCGCCCTCGATCAAACTATTGTCACAATATCCATTCCTACCATCGCTGCCGAGCTGAAAGCTGCCATGGGGTACGTCTGGATCGGCAGTGCCTACATCCTGGCAAGTGCAGCAACAGGCCCAATCTGGGCCAAGTGCAGCGACATCTGGGGCCGCAAGCTCGTGCTCCTTGTAGCACTGGGCATCTTCGCAGCCTCCAGCGTGGTTGTGGCGCTGAGTGCCAATATGCCAATGCTGATTGCTGGCCGGGCGTTGCAAGGTGCGGGTGACGGCGGGATTATGCAAATGGTCATCATCACCATCTCGGATCTCTTCAGCGTGCGGAAACGATCGCTGTATCTGGGCTTCGTCGGATTTGTGTGGGCCCTGGCTGGCTCTTCCGGGCCTCTCATCGGCGGTGCCTTGACACAGTTTGCAAGCTGGCGCTGGTGCTTCTGGATCAACCTCCCCATCTGTGGCGTCACATTCGGTCTCCTGCTCATGTTCCTGGACGTGCACAACCCGCGCACAAAGCTGATGGAAGGAATCAGAGCCGTCGATTGGGTGGGCATGTTTTCCATCCTTGCCATCACGCTTCTGCTTCTCGTCGGACTGGATCTCGGCGGAGCGATATTCCCCTGGAACAGCCCCAAGGTCGTCTGTCTGCTGGTATTCGGAACGGTCATGATCGGCTTCTTCGTTTTTACCGAACGGCGCCTGGCTAAATACCCCCTGATGCCTCTGGACGTGTTCAAAAACCGGTCTAACAATGCGACTTTCATCGTCGCGTTTGCGCACGCCATGGTCGTCATAGGCGTCGAGTATTACCTGCCGCTATTCTTCCAGAGCGTACAGCAGGCCTCGCCCATGCGCAGCGGTATCCTGATGCTTCCTCTGATAGTAACGCAAGCTATCGTCGAAATCATGGTTGGTGCCGTGATCCACTTCACAGGGCGCTACAGGGAGTTCATCTGGATCGGTGTCACACTCATGACATTGGGAACAGGGCTATACATCAACTTTGGAACAAACACCTCAGTTTCAATGCTCGTTGGATTGGGAATCTTCGGTGCCCTCGGGCCTGCGCTTCTCTTCCAAGCCCCCATGATTTCTATCCACAATACCGTCGAGCAGGCCGACACCGCGGCAGCCACGGCGTCCCTGGGCTTTATCCGGAGCGTTGCCATGTCACTGTCGGTGGTGGTCAGTGGCGTGATATTCCAAAACAGTATGGATACTCGGCAGTCTTCCCTTGCTGCCGCTGGCCTTGACGAGTCTGTCCTAGAGGCTCTATCCGGCAGCCAGGTGGCGGCAAACGTTGGTATCGCCTCGTCGATCCAAGACGCTTCACAACGCCAGGTCATTCTGGAAGCTTTTGCGTGGAGTATGAGAAACATTTTCATCATGTACACGGCCCTGGCGGCCACTGCCATGATAGCCGGTGCATTCATCAGCCACCGAGAGTTGAGGACGGAACATACGGAGACGACGACGGGAATACAGCAGTTGACCAAGCGGGCGAATCCTTCATAGTATGGCATATCTTGAAGAAGCAACATAAAGTAATGTTTCAAGCTATTTGATCAGCCTTGGAATTTGACCTTGAATTAACAATTTGGCTTCGTCAACAACCAAGCGCCTTCATTATTCCCTGATGTGTGACTTGAACCTGTTGAAACCGTCACGGATCAGTGCCCGCGTCCCACGACCGGATGTTGGATCCTTCTGCTCGGGTTTCCAGCTTTTGCGGTTTGTATCTCTGCCCCTATGAGAGGATAAAAGGAGCGGTGTGCATGCATAGGAATCGCTCAAGTTGTAGGCTCTCCTGTTACTTGCACACTTGAAAAACGACGTGTTTACACTCTTCTGGTAGTTGGCATTACGCATTGTGCAATACATGGCCTTTCAATTGACCTGTTACGTCTGCTTCACCGTATAGTACGGAGGCCCGAAACGATTGTACACCTTGTACTCTCTCGGCTTGATGAACATTTTTTCCGTCGCAGCAAGATATTCCTTATAGTACTCTTTAGTAATCTGGACCTGCGTCAACTAATTAGCAAGAAGCTCGGGGCTTGAAGGAGAGGCGATAAATACATGGAGCAGCCAGTCAACCGTCTGAGACCAGTTCTCGACCCAATGCAGCGTCCCGGGGTCCTCAGGTGATTGGTACACTTCGAAAAAAGTGCATTCGGGTTCTGCGATTACTTTATCGTAGACGGGCTTAAAGTACTCGAAGAACTTTGGTACATCGTCGGGGTTGATGTAGATGGTGACTTGGAGGCTGATGCCCTGGTTTGCGGCCATGGTGGAGGGGTTGTGCAAGGTGAGTGACAGCGGCTAGTTCAACGTGGGCAGGCCCGGGGTCTATCAGACCTTAAATACCTTGAAAATAATACATAATTAGTCAGGCCTTGCCGTCTCATACTTTTGTGGCTGTTCTTTGCAAAAGGTTATATGCGTCAGCTGCTAATTACATTCCAAGTGACTGCTTGATAATCTGGTGGGTACTAGCTTTAAGCGGTACTCAGCCGTAGGTGGTACTGACCCGTCGGTGGTACTTAGCCGTAGTGAGGTACTGGCAGTAGTACTTAACCATAGACATTCCGAATCATTCAGCCTCGAGTCCGATGGGTGCTTACGGATGGTGCTGGGGAGTTAGAGAACAGGCAGGATTACTTCGCCCCGTCGCATCAGTTGCACATTGCTCACTATCGTGGATCTTTGTAAGGAACCCGGTGCTAGTATCCGGTAGCGTAGCGAGAGAACCCGCGGAAGAAGCTTCGGCCGATGTGCTTGGGAATGTCAGAACGGAAGCCCACCAGGGTTCCCAAGCGCTCATTGGCTGCCGGCGCTTGGGGGTCTCCCAGCTTATTAGTCTTGACGCCACATTTGCTGGTACATACGACCATACCCACTGTAAAGTACGGGATCCCGTCTGCTCTCCCCTAGTCAAGCCAGTGAGGGGCGGATTAGTAGTTGGGTCGGTGACGACCAGCGAATCCCCGTTGTTGTATGTTTTTTGACCCTTTTGCTACCTCATCTTTTGTCATTCTGCCTTTATTTGGCTCCTTAGATCTATTTCCTTGTTGAATCTCTAGCTTGAATCCCATTGGTGTTTGAGATGGCTTGCTTTTTAACCTGTATCTTACACAACACGCCTTTACTAGAAGTCGCACAGTACGTACACGAAGTTTAAAATGTAGCATTGACAACACCAAGAGAGTTGAGAATCCATTCAATGACATCCGTCACCCAGAAAGTTTAGATACTCCCTCCAGTTCCCGTCGTCGTGATCGCCCGCCGAGTCCGAGTGCTGATCAGGCCCCTCATCTTGATACATCACCTCAGGGACAGTTCCCCCGCTTGAAGATGGCGTGAGGAGGCTGCCCATGGTGGGCAGGGGAGAAACATTTATGCAATCTCGAACACCAGGATCGGGCGGCTTGCTGGGGTTGGTGGGGACGGACTGGTGCGCGGGGGTTTGGGGGGATGACAGTGGAAGGGTCCCTTGACGGCTGACGAGATCATGGAATATGAGGAATTGTGACAGAAACTGCTTCACCTGACCAGTGCCATCCTCCATGTCCAGGCCCTCTTCACGAAACCGTGCTGCAAGGCCAAGCTGAAACTCCGGTGTAGGGTAGGTCGCGACCGCCAAGAGCTGGTCGGCACTTGGTAAGTATGGCGCAGGATCTGGAGGGATCTGAGAGGATGCCGATGGCAGTCGGTTGTACATCTTGAGCCAGTGGTGGCCTGGCGACTCGTGCTGTTTCTTGGACAGAGAGGTGACGGCGCCGAGCTGCTCGGCCGAGAGATGGGACGGGTTCTGGCAGGGAGTGGAGCATCGTGGGCCGTTGCCTCTGCCGTAGTTGCATTGGTGGACCTTTTTGAGATGCTCTCTAGCTTCTGATCAGGACCCAAATCTCCAGAAAATCCACCAAGCCCTCCGTTTTTACTCAAGGTTTTGTGTACCTGGTATGACGGATGTCGGTTTCACCGGAGCGGCATGTCTTGGACGCGACGGGCAGATCGGGATGAGCTCGAGTAACGAGACAGGCGAGTTTGTTAAACCCGGTTGTGTCGGTTACTGCGTCGCTGGAGGATGCATTCGGCAGGGCTTGAAAAAGATTCGAATGGGCATGAGCCCTTTCGTCGCTCATTGTTGGGTAGTTTTCCCGACCTGAAGGTTTGACGCCGTTGGGAGTAGATTGATCGTGACACTGGGCAAGGAAACGGTAGCGTCGGGTCCGGGTGGGATAGAGTCGGGCGACAGCTGGGGGGACCCCATTCCCCCCCGAAAAAATTTGGGGCTCGTTCTTCAGCGAGGAGTGCAGAGCCTCAGAATAGGCCGCCAGGATGCGAACAACCTTAGGCACCTCAAGCAGGGCGGGGCGGAAAGCTGGACTCACTTCCCCGGCGGGACAGTGGAGTTCTGCCCGCTGAAGAGCCCAGCGTGGGCCCACCCGACGCATGGAGCTCAATCGGCCATGAAATGATGAAAATGGCTTCGTATCGAGGAAAAAAAAAGCCTGGTAGGCTGTTTCTTCCTACCCCGGCCGACTCGACCCTTTTTCCACTTTGACGTTTAAGACGGTTGTCGATCACTGTGATTGTGATTTGTGTGTGGCCATGTCTCGTTTTTTTTTTGCTGTGCTGGCTCGTCTCCACTGGACCAGTTACCACACGCCCCCTTCCTTTCAAAGCTCCGCCGGGGCAGCTTAGCTCCCAGCTCCGTCGTCATTTTCAACCTCGCAGCACCGCAACAAAAGCAGAGCCCCGACCGTCGAACTCGACGCTCGAAAAAGTCCAATCATGTGGCATCGTGCGTTCTGGTGGTGTTTTCCCGTCCATGACCCCACAGGGAGGGAGGGAGGCAAAAAAATCCAGAGCACTTACCTTTTTATGGCCGCGTAGACCAGGTAGGACTTTTGACTCTTCGTTCCGTCGTTGATGGGTGCATTCAATCGTTTGGGCATCTCGTGTGATTCATCAAGCCGTAACGTCTTTCATCATTGAAGCACTTCGTTTCTCTATTGCGTAAGTCGGAGACCCAAGCGACGCAGCTATATATACTCTCGATCTCCGGAAGCATCGTACTCGACAAGGTAGACCGGACGACACTGTCGGGCAAATAGATAGACAACAAAGAGAAAGACAAAGAGAAAGAAGACAAAGGGAGACGAAGGAAAGAAGAGACGAGGAGGCAAAGAACAAAGAGACAAAGAAAAACGACATGTAAGCAGCATGTCCAAGACATGATGGCGTCGTGCAGAGGCACTGACCGGGGAACCAGAGTCGAGATGACTACCGCGACCGCCGCCGCGAACGCGACATCAGTTACCTCGTCACCACGAGCAGCGGAACAGAGCTTGCTGTACCGCCTCTGGATCGACGACAAGGGACGATCCCACGTCCACGGCCGCTTGGCCCGTGGCGAGCCCGCCCCGACCGTCGACGACAGAATCGCCGCGACAAACATCGATCTCAGGACCTTTGACCAGATCATGGGAATAAGATCGACTGCAGGAGATGATATCCGATACCAAAAGATCTTCAAGGACCTAGACAGCGTCGCGAAGGGTAACTAGACGTCTCCTCTCGCACTGGGGGCCATCATCAAGGGATTGTTTCTGTTCGGTCGGGATTCGGTACGAAAGCGGTATTTTCTGGGCGTTGGAGGATGTGATTTCGGTGTGGGATCGGTTCGAAAAGCGACTTTGAGGATAAAAAGCGTCTCTGGACAGCGGAAATCGGCAGAATGGAACGGCGAATCGTGTATTTTTTGGCAGCAAGAGCGCAGAGAAGGTCAGAGCAGGGTTTCTTTAGGTCAGAGTCTGTTTTCTATATACTACAATCCAGTCGGCCTCCGCAAGACCCCGAACTAAATGAGTCGCGAATGCGTTCCGTCGCAATTGCGACGAGTGCCTTAATTGAAACGGCCATCTGTGGGAATCCTGTGGCTGGTATCGGTGATATTTGGCAGTGATGCTCAACCAGCTGAGAGCTGGAGATCATCGGAGTTGACCGGGTTGTGGCGGTGCGGTTGCCTTGTGAGCGCCCAGCTGAGCTGGGACCCCGCCATTTGTTGATCAGGCTCTGCGCTGGGAATGGGTCGACCTGGGCTTCACATGACAAGCTGCAGAATGGCTTATTCGGCGTGAGATATTACAGGACTAACTTGGACTCTACAATAATCCTTGACAATTGGTAACAATCCTGTCCACGATTGGGTGGCCGCGGGACCGAATCGGGCATTTCACATCCTCAGCTGGTCAAGTGGGTCATGCCCGAGAATGGGCTTATCGATAGCGTATAGATAAGGACCCGCCGCGGATAGATAAGACTGACAAGCTGGCAGGTCAAGCCATCATTGAATGACGACTATGGGGGTATCACGGACTCCTCGGGTGCCGTAAAAATGCTGCGGGCTGTGTTGAAGATGATATGAATGCGGGTATATATTCGCGGTGTTTGGTCTATATAGTTCAATCAATTCACTGTCACCCAGCATCAACTATCAGTATCTACCCATCCACCCCTGCTTATACACACCTTTCCATCAACCCTCTCGACACCTTCAAAATGTCCACCATGCAGAAAAGTTTTGGCGGCTTCCAACAGCGCTACGAAAAGCTCCTCCAATCCGAAAACCCCCTCTCACACGGCGCAGCCCTCATCGAAGGCCAAGTCACACCTCTGTACGAAGCCCGAATCCCCATCCTCGACCAGGGCTTCCTCCACAGTGACCTGACCTACGATGTGCCCGCCGTATGGGATGGCAAGCTGTTCCGCTTTGATGATCACCTCGACCGTCTTGAGACGAGCTGCAAGAAGCTGCGCCTCAAGCCTCCCATGTCACGGGACGAGATCAAGCAAGCTACCATCGACTTGATTGCAAAGAGTGGCATCCGCGATGCCTACGTCCAGCTCATTGTCACGCGTGGGTTCCGATTCGTCCGCGAACCTGTGTCTAGCGGCACGCCGGACAACAACTTCATCTATATCCTGGTTATGCCGTACATCTGGGTCATGCCCCCGGAGTTGCAGCAGGTTGGCGGTGAGGCCATCGTTGCGCGCACCGTTCGACGCGTTCCTCCGGGAGCCATCGATCCCACGATCAAGAACTTGCAGTGGGGAGATTTGATCAGAGGGCTTCTGGAGGCTCAGGATCGGGGTTCTCAGTACCCCTTCCTGACGGACGGGGATGCCAACATCACGGAGGGATCCGGGTACAATATCGTTTTCGTCAAGGACGGTGCCCTCTTTACAGCCAAGAAAGGCGTCCTGGAGGGCATAACCCGGCGATCTGTCTTTGACGTTGCCGAAGCGAACAAAATCCCTGTCCACGTCGACGACGTGCCGACGAGCTTGGCATACGAGGCAGATGAGATATTCATGTGCACCACTGCAGGCGGTGTGATGCCTATTACGAAGCTCGAGGGCGACCCTGTGGGCGACGGAGAGATTGGGCCTATCACGAAGTTGATCTGGGATGGGTATTGGGCCCTGCACTACGATCCCAAGCACATCATCGAGGTCAAGTATGAGTCTTGAAAGGTCAAATAGTGTTGAGATGAGAGAATGGGGTCTTCGAGGTTGGGTCTTGCGGTTTCATGTAGTCGCTTGCAAAGCTAGTTCAGTTTGGAGAAATAGGAGCGAGTACATACTTGACAAAGAGATAGAAGTATTTACATCCTATGGATTTGTGTATGCCCTGAAATTTAATGATTTTACTCTAGAATATGTCGCGAAATACACACATGCCGCCCGAAATATCCCGTATGGTGACACTCGATGATGTGTCTCGATCCTTACTCACCCCTCTCTGATGGACGAGGCCCAGTCTCCCTGGCATAAGAGTATCTTTCGTGTATAAGTTATGCGTCTACTCCGTAATATGCCCCAAGTACACACCATCCGAATGCCGCATCTGAAACTTAGAGATTGCAACTCTGGTACGACTCCTACGGAAGCCCGCGGGATGGTTAGTCTCTATAGGTCTAGCCGCGATGGAGTAAGCTTGCACTTATTCTCTGGCGGATAGATAAGCACCTGGGCGCGGATAGATAAGCTATGCGCAAGCCTATGGCAAAGTTTATTATGCTCGTTTCCCAGACATGGAAGGAACGCAGTTCTGTTGCAGTCTAGGGGGCTACTGTGACTTGAAGCATTCGACATCGACGAACCTTGTCTGCACTTGACTGAGAGTCGCCACCAGACAAGGGCCACTCCCCGTCCTGGAACTATTTCAAGCCCTGCCACACCTCTTACCATTTTTCGGTTACCTTTCCGTCCGCTTATTCTCCAACTCGTATCCTGTGTTTATTAATATCGTGTGGCCTGGAATTATGTCTTCTGCGAACATTGTTGTTGTTGGGTTTGTTCTCTTTATCAAGTTCGAAAATCACCGCTGACTGGTGTGATGCAGGGCCGGCGTCGCAGGTAAATTCGGATACCCCCTTGCTCCTCGTTGTTGCTAATAGTCCGGTGTAGGCCTTACAAGTGCCTTGCTTCTGTCAGAGAATCGTTCCTACCATGTTTCTGTGGTTGCAAAGCACATGCCGGGCGACTACGACATCGAATACGCCTCGCCCTGGGCTGGTGCAAATTACATGCCGTGAGTGATGGACGTTGTACGACGGAAGCTCATGGGATTAACGTCACGTAGTGTTTCTATGGAGAGAACCCCTGACCAAAAATGGGATGAGGAGACTTGGCCAGTCCTGCAGAATCTGGCTGAGAATTGTCCTGAGGCTGGAGTCCGGTTCCAAGGTTGGCAGCCCGTTTCCTACGTCTATCTATATCCTCCCGAACTATGTTCTCTTCGTTCATATCTCAACATGTATTGCTCACTCGCTCTAGATCTCAAGATTCTGAATCGTACAAAGGACAGCAACACCGCCACAGCCAAATGGTTCGCAGGTCTCCTCTCACACAAGCCCTGGTGGGCAAAGACACTTCCCAAAGTAAGAATACCGATCAAATGAAACGACCGTCACTAAGTCTACAAGCATCGC
This sequence comes from Fusarium nematophilum, assembly GCA_033030565.1. NCBI lineage: Eukaryota > Fungi > Ascomycota > Sordariomycetes > Hypocreales > Nectriaceae > Fusarium > Fusarium nematophilum. The sequence continues at coordinate 9,573 of JAVIXY010000333.1, read as the reverse complement.
CTCCTGTCTAAGGCCGAATGCGGCGACGGTATAGACAGCGGCCACGCCGCGACCTCAGTCTGCATCAACACTGCCCTGTACCTGCCATGGCTTGTCGGCCAATGCCTCAAGAACGGAGTCATCTTCAAGCGCTACGTGCTAACCCACATCAACGATGCCGCTTTGCTCCACCACAGCGCTGCAAGGGCCGACATCGTCATCAACTGCACTGGTCTCGCCTCCCGCAGCTTAGGAGGCATCCGAGACCCAAAGCTGTACCCCGCAAGAGCCCAGGTGGTTCTGGTCCGGAACGAGTCCGAGGGGATGATGGCGTTTTCCGGCACCGACGACGGCCCGGATGAGGCAACGTACATAATGTGCCGGCCTGCTGGCGGTGGCACGATCCTCGGCGGGTGCTATCAGAGAGATAACTGGGAGTCGCAGCCTGACCCCAATCTTGCCATACGTATCATGAAGAGATGCGTGGCTGCTCATCCGCAGTTGACGAATGGGAAGGGCATCGAAGCGCTTGATATTATCAGGCATGGTGTTGGGCTTCGGCCTGCGAGGGATGGAGGTGCGAGGATCGAGACGGAGAGGATCGGGGACGTGTGGGTGGTGCACAACTATGGGCATGGAGGAGCGGGATACCAGTGCTCGTATGGATGTGCTAGGGTGGTCGCTGAGCTGGTGGATGGCATCAACTCTGGGAGTCCCAAGCTGTGATTAGATATCAGGATGTAAGTTTCCACCGGGAATTGCTACACTTTGAATTGGCGGAGCTTAATGCAGGTGCGGTGTTGTATATATCTGCTGATTTGCGGCCGGTTGATATCCTATTCATCCTTGAACTCGGTTCTTTGGTTCCTCCATGATATACAAGAAAAGAAGTGCCTTGGCAATCTTACGGACTTCGTGATTGTGTATTTTCATTACTGGACACGATATAAGGCTTCAAGGAGAGATTCCCTTGCGTTAGAGAGTCCCGAATGTAATATCATGTTGCGAGATGGTCAAATACAGCCCATACGGCCCATACATCCGTGGATCCGGGTCACTCCAGAGTCTGTTTAGCAAATTCGATGCCCTGATACTATGCTTCATTCGGTATCTCGATTTGCACAGATGCTGTGAAAGTGATTGTTGCTGGTCTTCCCGAATGGTGCAAGAGCCCGCAATGAGAAACGGCCACATCAGAGTTGCTGTCCACTGAGACTGGTGCAAGCTCAGACCCGAGTCAAACATGATGTCGACGTGTCTCTGGAACTGGGAGACAATCTTTGGACTCGAGATGGATGACCCTTGCATCGCTGCAAGTAAATAGATTTCCAGGCTGTGCAGTAGAACCTCGGATACCTGTGCCATCGAGCCTTTGTCATAGAATCTCTGAGCTGGAGGTTGTGATGACGTCGGATCTTGTGAACCGTCCCACGTTTGGAGGCGATGCTGGATCATATCATGCAGCTCGACACAGCTGGGAGAAGGATCGTCAACCCCAGCCTCTTGCTCCATTAATCTCTGACCAAAAAGCAGTGACACCTGCGGGATCAATTCAAAGAGACCATCAAGGCCAGCGAACATGATACCAAACGTCCGGCATGAACTAAGGCTGCTAAGTGAAGTGATGAACGGATCTAGAGGAAACGTGCGCTCACTCAGGAGACCGTACGGGGTGAGGCAATTGGTGACAATGAGATAAGAGTACAGCTCGAGGCCGAGCCCGAAATGGGTGGCCAGATCGTACCCCAAGGGAGAGGACTCTTGGTAACTCAAGATTTTGACTATGATTTCTCGACTGGCGTGGAGATGGCGGAACAAGGCGCCTCCGTTGGCACCTGAGATTGCCTAGATCACGAGTTAACCACCGACAGGGCAAGGAGCTGATGGAGAGTGGTACTGACCTCAAAGTGACACAGCATCACTAGAATCATGAGCAATCGAACCAGCTTGTTGACATCTGATGTCTCAAGCTCTGCGAGCTCTACACGTAGCAGCCTAATCAGACTACTGTAGTGACTCAATGTCGCTTCCTGAGCAACCCCGTAGGAATCGTTTTCAAAGTTCATGTGTGCTCCGCTGACGGCCAGGACACTATGCATGAGTAAATCGTCCATCGAGGCGACGGGAATAATCTCGTTGATGAAAGCGTTCTCGTTGGTCGGCATGGGAAGCATGGTTGCAGTCGTGGTGAGATAGTGCTGAAGGAGGAGAGGAGACTCTTGGGTGAGTGTGCAGGATCGAGTGAGGTGCATGAAGGATCCTAGTGATATCTTCCATATGCTGTCGCCCATTGGCTCTTCTGTTGCTGCGGCCCACGATGTGATCTGACTGGACGGAGACGTGGGAGAGTCTTGACTGTGAAAGGCATGGTCGCTGAGATCGTGCTCTAGTTGGCGCGGACTCGGTGATCTCTCCTCACTCTGCTCCACTGGCCAAGCACAATCAAGATCGTTCCGTCTGCAGCCTATGCACCGTGGCCTCTCCTCGTCACACTTCTTCTTTCGATATCGACACGTAAAGCACCCGTTCCGAGATCGTTTGAATTGCCTCCGCCGACCGATGTAGGGCCTCGACCGAGTGACGCCTTGGGCCGCTCGGCCGTGCGCGGGCTCCGGGCCCGTACTCGAAAGCGACATTTCCGGCGGCGGCAGCGCTGTCGTAAGATGTTTGAAACGGACACAATAAGATGGCAAGGGTAAGACGGGGCTGGGGCGATGCTTCGAGCCGCGATGATGCGTAAACGCCAGGTCTTGGTGGAGAGAGCTGGATTCTAACTCCTGGGACAGCGGATGGGACGATTGTCTTATCTATCCGCTATCGACCCGCGAAGAATTTCGCATAGAGGAGCCAATGGGCGTTGCGGTTGCGTGGCCAGCTGCAATTGACTCCGCGTCCGGGTGGTGTCCGCGGAGCCCGAGCCTCGGCACTTGGCGTCGAGTTACCCCAGAGTCTCGTGATCCCCGCAACCGGCACTTCCAGTCCTGCCTGGGGTTGTTCAAATGCGGAGGACACACCACATGATTGATGTGGCCCGGAGGTAGCCGCGTTTAGGCAAAATGGTTCGAAAGGAGTTATATAGCCGGGCAGCCCGCGCAAGACGAATGAGGAGGAGAAATTCACTTGAACAGATTTCGGCAGCCTTTCAGCCTCTCCTTGCTCTCAGAATTGCCCTGACCTGATATCTCATTCGACATTCAACAATGAAGTCTCAACCGACAAAAGATGACCACCACCGCGATGTCATCATCATTGGCGCAGGCTTCGGCGGGATAGCCATGGCATGCCAGCTGAAAAACAAACTCAATTTCACAGACGTCTGCTTGCTGGAGCGTCAGTCAGGCATAGGTGGCACCTGGTGGATCAACACGTACCCAGGCATAGCTTGTGACATGTAAGTCCCGAAACATGATGCTGTCTGGATACCACAGACACAACTAAAATCGTAAGCTGACCGCGAAATAGTCCGTCACCGTTCTATTCATTCTCCTTTGCCCAGAAGGGCGATTGGCCCAAGTTCTTTGCGCCAGGGGACGAGATCTGCCAGTACATCAACAAAGTCGTCGACAACTACGGCCTGCGAGACAAAATCCAGCTAAACACTGAAGTTTCGTCCTGTAAATGGAATCCCGAAACAAAGCTGTGGGAGGTCAAGATTCGCCGGATGGTGCCCGGCCTGGGGGATCTTTCTGCCGCTGAGCGCTTCCAGCGGATCGACGCCGACGGACCCTCGTCAGTCTATCTTGACGAGACGACCTGGACTTGCAAAGCCCTCATAAGTGCTGTCGGTGGCCTTGTGGAACCCTCCCCGTGGCCTTCAAATGTGCCAGGCAAAGACGACTTTCAAGGGGATATCTTGCATTCAGCGAGGTGGGACAAGAACGTCGACTTCCGGGGGAAGAATGTTGTCGTCGTGGGAACAGGCTGCAGTGCCGCTCAGCTTGTCCCACGGCTTCTGGACGATGACTTTGGGGCTAAACACGTCACTCAGCTTATGAGAGAGCCACCATGGGTGCTACCACGAGTCACTCCTCCGCTGGGTGACAGATTCTACCAGCGATGGAGTCCGTTGCTTTGTTCATACATCCCCGGTTACATGGCTACTTTCAGGGCTGTCGTTGCAGTCGGTGCAGAGCTTGGTTTCCGGCTCTTTGGGAGTAGCGCCTTTAGCGAAAGGCAGAGACGAAATCTTCAAGAAAGCATGATAAAGTACATGCAGGAAACGGCTCCAAGCAAAGTAAGCCAACCGACGTCACGAAGAGGAGTTGGATGCTGACCGGATAGTACCACGAGATGTTGACGCCAAAGTACTCGATAGGGTGCAAGAGACGCATATTTGATACAGTTTGGTTCCCTTGTCTGCATGACCCGCGAATCGACCTGACTACCCTGGCGCTACAGAGTGTCGACGAAACAGGCGTGACTCTTGCCCCAGGTCCCAAAACTCATCCTACGGAAAAGAACCTCGAGGAACGCCACATCCCCGCCGACGTCATCATCCTCGCCAATGGGTTTGCCGTCAGCCGGTGGTTTCACCCCCTTGAAGTGACAGGCAGCAAAGGCACGACACTACAAGAAGAGTTCGACGCCAGAGGAGGACCGCAACTCTACCGTGGCACGGCCCTCGACGGCTTCCCCAACTTTTTCGTCCTCTTCGGACCGAATAGTTTCACGGGACACAGTAGTGTTGTCCTTGGTCTTGAAAACCAGGCCAACCATGCTATCAAGCTTCTTCGACCTGTCCTCACTGGGCAGGCTGAGACCATTGAAGTGAAGAGGGAGGCAGCGGAGCAGTATACACGGCAGGTCCAGTCGGATTTGAAGAAGATGGTTTGGAATAGTGGTGGCTGTTCCAGTTGGTATGTGACATCAGAGGGCTATAACTCCATGTCATACCCGTGAGTATTTCTACCTTGAGGAGCCCTTATTTCAACAGCTACTGACAGTGAGCTAGATATTCCATGTTGTACCAGACCATTCGCTTCATGTTTCCAACCTGGTCTCATTGGAAAGTCGCATGGAAGCCGAAGAGGCAAGCATTGCGGAGGGGTACAAAGGTAGCTTGCTCTATCCTGATTCTGGTCTTCGTTTCAGCCTTGCTGAGCTGGAGAAGCCCAGTGGCTCAAACATGGTTGATGCAAGTTAACGGCCTTGTACCGAGGCTTGTACCGAGGTTGAGGGAGTTGTGGGCATCTACGGCGGGATTCCGAAGCACACTTGCCACAAAGTGAGAAGCATTCGTCTTTCACAGGGGCTCACGTAGGAGGTTCCTGAGAGTGTAAAATAGCCAGATACTTCATTATACAGCTTTGTATAGCAGCTTAACACATTAAGAACACAAGTCTCGAGAATAGAATAGTGTGATCTTTAGAAATTAGAATGTGAGATATTCTCAACTTGGTATTTACCTTGCCATAAATGGTCAATTTCAACTCCCCAATTACGCAGAAACGTCCCTCCTTCCTATTTCTAGGCTAAGAGAGGTTGCTATGCTGGCACGAGTATGTCTAAACCAACCATATATGATCCTCTCCAGCTGCCTGGTACAGCGAGTCGACATCAAACCCAAACAGAGCCCCGACACCCAACCGCTCGTAGCAGTCACCATGGCCCTCCACCTCGATTCGTTTGAGAAAGAGCACCCTGAAAGCTGGCTGTTTATCAGAAAGCTTGCCGAATCCGAGGCCCCGTTTGCGATGTGTCTTGATACGAAGAAAGCACAGACATCTCCGACTCGCCCGAGGGAGCCCGTGTTGCCTTCCTGATAGCCTGGGTGTTCCAGAGACGCCCAACCCCTGATCACGTTCGGTTTCTCCCTGACGGCCACCCGCCTCCATAAACTTTCTGCAGATTTAGACCTGAGTCCTGTGAGTCTGGCTGCCGCATCGATGCCATCGTTGCTGTCGAAGAGCCCGTCGATCAAAACATCATGTAGCCTGCCACGTATCCGCATCATACAGAATCGATTATCGTTGCCGTGATTGTCTTCGGGAGGGGTGGGTCTGTAGTCACGGAAGATGGGCTCCATTCGTCCTTGTTCCATGTCAACTCGAACTGTCAAGGCGTTGACAGCATGGCATAGCGTTTCACTGAGTATGGGGATCCATCGCACAGCCATTCCAGTCAGCTCTTCCTCGCCCCTGTCGTTGTGCTTCTTGGTTGCCATCGAAGCCCACGACCAGGTTGGGACTCCCTTCAGTCGACTCCTGGGCCCAGGCTCGCATTGCTCCCAGAGCAGACCAGCAATTTCGCCAAACCAGAGTCCGCAGACGTAGAGATGGGTGTCTACATCCATCTCCTCATCTTGATCTCGAAGCGCCTTGTCGAATTCGTTGGCCAGGCCTGAGAGTGCGACAAGCCTATCCTTTGCCATCTCCGTGAGCTCTAGGCCAGAGTAAATCTCAACCACCTTCTTCCATGAATCTAGGATTCGGAACCGGGTCGTTAGTTCCAGACCCATGGAAGACTTGAAAGCCAAGGTAACGCCTGGTTCCTGGGTCCCGACCGTTTTCATCTCGCCGCCCGTGATAGACTGAGGCCCTGTTGTATGGCACTGCAGGATCATCCCGGCGCCAGAAAACGCCATGAGTCGACGGCCAAGCATCCATTCCTGATACGCCCAGCCTCTCTTCAGCAACGGGCTGTTGGATACTTTCCTCCTGTAGTCCCCCGACAATATGCCCGATTCCGCAGGCTCCAGATAGAAATACCCACGCTGTTCTTCGTTCCGATCGCGGTAAGGAAGTCGGGCGAAGGCTGGAAGCGCCGCCAGATTGATGTCGCCGAATAAGCCGCCGTTGGCTGTTGTCGCCGTGGCAGAGATGGTCATCCAAGAGTATTGGTAGTAGTCTGCCATTTTCACCGACTCTCGCCTCCAATCTTGATCATCGTCTTGGATGATGCACAGCGAGTCTATCCAGATGTATTTTAATCCCAGTTCCCTCGTCAATCGACATGCATCGCGGAAGAGAGTTGTCAGCTGCCAGCTCCCCAGACATGGATGATTGCTTGCACATCGGTTGCACCGCAAAGTTCGACAGTCATAGTTTGACATGAGTGTCTTTGATTCTTCGGTGAGGTCATCCCAACGGTGGCTCAAGGCGAGGTAGCTGCCCCGCTGGCCCCCTGTCTCTACCAGGCGTCCACAGGAACCGAGGGCATCAGGATCGTCTTGAGCATCGACAGAAGTGACATCCCAGCATCGTGATGGGAGAGGCGAGTAATTCGGATCGATTCCCTCGCACTCGGAGAGTGTTAAACGACACCTGGGATGGTTTTGAAGACAGTTCTGGTGCCATTCCTGGATACTCTTGGCATGCGTTGACGAAAGCGTGTGGCTTTCAGTGAGTATCTTGCCTGTGATGTCCCCAGACATGGAGGCGGGGGAATCTGCGAATGGTTAAGAACCCGTACTGTTGACCAAAAAGGGCTCGATAAAGACTGTACCAGGATCCGCGGCAACATTGAAATGCACAACGTTGGTAGACATGCGGGCTTTTGGGGTAGGATGGGATGTAGAAGCTGCCTCAAACGCAGACAGCCTTGCAATATTCAAGCCGCCGCCACGGGAAGGTGTAGTTGCGCCTTTGGTGACGAAGAGGAATATGTAATCTGGGGCGAGGAAATTGAGCAAGCGGCGATGCAGGGCCCACCAAGAAAAGCTCCTCCAACTGGGAGGGTCATTTATTAATGCTGCGTGTTTGCGCTCTCGGAATTGTCCCACCACGACGTTGTCTAAGAGCAAGGTGCAGAATGGACAGCCCAGTTGTTTGGCAGCGCGGACGATAGCTTTGAGGGGATAGCCACGGAACTCGTAGGCATCGTCGACGGGGAAGGCCTGGATGTTGAAGTTTCGGCATCGCTCACAATATTCGAAAGGACGAGACGCCATGATGTGCCGGCGCCGATGTTTGAGGAGGAGGGAAGGGCGGACATGCCAGCCTGGAATGCTGCCATGGCGGCCAAGGGTTGAAATAGCCCGTCTCTCAGCCTCGTCCTGTACGGAGTACTCGGTACCTGCTCAACGAAGAGTCCTCAGCCACCTGCACAGGTAAGGGGCCATCACCCCGCAGTTGTCCTGAGACGGGGCCCTCTGATTTGTGGCTTCATGTCTGTTCTAAGATGAATGCAGCAAGAAGTGCAAAGCCAAGGCATAAAAAAGAAAGGGGCGCCAGCTGGACAGTGGGAAGCTGAAGTTGCTGCGCTGATGGAATGGCTAGGCAGCCGCCCCCGATTAGAGGCGCCAGTTATTAATAAAGGCCTTGGCCGTCCATTCAGGCAAGAATCTGACCCATCATAGTCGTTTCAACCCATTGTCATAATCGTCTTGTTCAACTAAAATGACGCTTCTGGAAAGTCTGGGTAAACGCCTTTCATTCCGTGTCGTGACAGCAGCCCAGTTTTTCTTACTCATTGTATCCTTTAATTTCTTCGCCATTATCCTCATCCGTTGTGTCCCTCACGTCCGCCGTCATCCGCCGGCCTTTTTAAGCCTATGCATCCTCTATGGGGTTTTACTATGGGTCAATGCCATCTATTCATGCTGCTTTTGGCCTCGGAAGAACAAAGCCCGACGCCGCGGCGCCATTCTCATCGGTCTTGATGCTGTTCTCATCGCCACCGTCGCACTTCTGCTATATTGGGACCCAGTGATCAGCTCCGTACTGAGTGCCAATAAGCATGACGGCGCTGAAACATCCGAGTTTTCCCGCCCTATGGCCGGCTTCTTACTTTGGCTACCGGTTACCGTATGCCTGCTGCACATCGCGGCGATGGTATGCCATACCTGGTTCGTTCATCCGCGGTTCAAAGTACCATATCACTTTGAACCGACCATCCGGCGAAGCAAGACTACAGCAGCGTTGAGCAATGATCCCGATGATGAGCTCGTTGCCAATGGCTCTCTAGAGGCTCGTTTTCGAGCCCATCAGCGATCTAGACAAATAACGGCCAGAACGGGAGAGAGCCCGGCTTCGGTATGGACTTGTTGTTGCTTATCTTCAGGACTTCAAGTAGCTAAATACTCATCACTAGAACCAGCATATCCAGCTGAATACGTCTTTACCTTGCCGCACCACGGCCCCCCCTCCCACCGGGCCCCAGTTTGAGCCCTCTGTCCTGTACTGGGCATTATCAGGCGGCCGCTTCCACTTCAAATGGATATCCATCAGCATCTGGCCCGAGGCGGCATTCTTGGTGATGGAAATCGGCTTCTTCATTGCTGCCAAGTTGCGAGGCGCCACAGGGCAGATGATTCTGTAAGATAACATCCATCCTACCTTCTCCGTAGCTTCAAGCCTAACCCAGCAGGTTCCACGCCCTAGGGCTTGCTGCCGCAATTCTATTTCTTTTTTATGATGCCGCCGTCGCTGGTATTGCAGCGTGTCGTATTTTACCAACCTATAATGTCATCGGTGGTGTTCGATTAGATCTTCTATGGCTCGTCCGTTGTATCAAGCTGGTTCTCATTGCGGCCCTGGCCTCATTCGCGTCCTCTCTCTTCGCCCAGTTTCCAGAGGATGTTGGGGATCCAGTTAAGGCACAGGGTGTAGTGTACATTTCCCTAGCGATATTGATGCTTTCGTTACTTATAGTTCA